>BQNB010025758.1:0-57498 GCA_026074375.1 Tanacetum coccineum
AATGATTATTTCTAGTCTACGCGATTTATCTTAAAAGTTAAATTTAAAAGTAAACGCGTATCAGACCAAAATAAATAGTGACGAATTATAAGAGTCGTAAAATGACCTGAAATTGAGAAATGTTACAGATAAATTCGCCATGAGAGCAACTTTAGCGGTGTTGAGTTCATCACAATCAGAGTCATATGCATCCAAATCATCAGCTTGATAAGAAGCATTGTGAGTAATGACCGTCTGTGTGGCTTGAGCTTTTGGAATTCCTGGATCTGCCAAAAATGCAAGTTCCTCCTCATGTAGAATTTGTCCACTTGCTTGAGCTTGAACCAACAACACTTTATCTTTAAACCATGAATCATCCCGTTTCCTTCTTGGTTTAGTGCATTGTTTGGACATGTGTCCTTCCCCTTTGTAGTTGTAACACGTAACAATCCTCTGTTTCCCCGAGTTACTCCCACTTGCTCCTGGAGTGAAAGTTCTTGTAGTACCCGCAGCATAAGAAATTTGTCTCCCCTAAATTGGTTGTACGGTTACTCTTCCATCATTAATGGTGGCTTGTTTCCTTGGGTTTGACGAGTTCCTCAGCTGGTTATTAGTAGTAGGATAGCGGGAAGTGACTACAGCAGACAAGAATGACATTACATGATTGATGGCATCAATTGGATCATCACCGTGCTTGAACACTGGAATAGTTAGACGGGAGTCTAATTAGGGAAATTGAAATTGTTGGTTGACTGTGGGAGAGTATTCTATTTGAGGAATGGATGATGATGGAGAGTAAACATTGTGGTGAACTAAGGTTTGATAATTGTTGGGGGAATAAGTGATTGAATGAGGTGTTGGTGATTGATTGATTGAGTATTATTGAGATTCAAAAGGTGATCCATACTGTGAAGATTGATAAGGTGAAACAAATTGTTGATGTTGAGAGTTCTGGTAAGAGTGTTGATGAGATTGATAAGGAGACTGTGTCATTTGGTGAGATGCAACTAAAGCAAGAGGATCGGAGTTGCGTTCATGCATCAATCGAACTTCATTTGCATGTCGTTCATGTTGTTCCAAGTGAGCATGAATCTGATCAACATTAGTAGTATGCAAGTCTTTGACCAACTTAACATCAGTAACGAATTTGCTCCATTCAGCAGGAAGAGTATTCAAAAACTTGGTATTGACTTGAAATTGCTCCAGTGGCATCTTGTAAATATTCATATCATTGAGTAGCAAAGTGAATCTCAAGTAGTACTCGTGTAATGACTCTCCTTTCTTGTATGTAAATTTATCAAATTCATCGTACAACTTGCACTCTCGTTCTTGCTTTGTTAACGACGTTCCTTGCATGAGCAGTTGGATTTTCTCCCAAATATCCTTGGCTACACGATGTTGACTGACAAGAGCATAAATTTCAGTTGGAATGCCTTGGAGAATGATGTTTATTGCTTTAATGTCACAATCAGCTTGAATGGTTTCAGCGGGAGATAATTCAGTGTATTCCTTTGGTCTGGTTACACCATCCACTGTAATTGTTGGCCAAACAAGTAGACCTTTTTCAACAGAAGCAACCATGAGGTCTATTCATCATATAAAGTTCCATTCTGCTTTTCTACGAGTCATACAAGTGTTTTTCAAGCATCGGTGGTTTGTTGTCACCATCCGAGAGAAGTGACTTATCAGCAAGAGTCGTCATTGATAAAGTGGTATCAAAAAGATTACTGATTGATCGATCGGTGGTAGAAAGAAATTGTGTTTGATTAAGGTGTCTTTTAAGTGTTTGAATTCTTAAAACTACACGGGATTTTACAATTCTTGACAAAACCGGGAAAACAAGTTAATGTATCACGGGATTTTACAAGTCAAAGAAATAAAGCGTATAATTTAGAAATTTGAGTTGTGTGGTTTCAATTAAACTTGTCTAGTTCGGTTATCACTGGAATAAACTAGATCAGTTCACACTGGAAATCAACTAGATCGGTTTCAACTGAAAATCAACTAGATCGGTTCTAACTAAAAATCAACTAGATCGGTTCCAACTGAAAATCAACTAGATCGAACTGTGAGTGACTAGTTCGGTTTCCACTGAAACTGATTAGATCGGTTTGAACTAAAAGTGACTAGATCGGCTTCAACTGAAAAATTAGATTGGTTCAAACTGTAAATCTACTAGATCGGTCCAACCTGTAAAATGACTAGATCGGTTTACACTACAAGTCACTAGTTCGGTTTCCACTGAGAATACATTATATCGGTTTCAACTAAAAATACACTAGTTCGGTTTCAACTAAAATGTGACTAGATCAGTTCAAACTGGAAATCTACTAGATCGATTTACACACTAAAACTAGTTCGGTTCGAACACGAAACCCACTTTTTCAAAACTCAAAAAGACACGTTTTTGATGATTGTTTTCCAAAAACTTTTGTACTAAAAGTGTTACTAAGCTTATAGGGACAAGAAAAATGACAACTTTAAGGTTTTTAAGCCAAAAATTTTTAAAATCAAGATTTTGACCTTTATAAAGCTAATGAACACAAAAGACACAAAACTAAGAGATTTTTCTATGAATCTAAGCATACACACCTATATCCAAAGATACTAGATCAAAGCTACCTATGTAGATGATCTTTTAGTGTGTAATTTAAGCTTAGAAAACAAGAAAAAAAAAGAAAAATATATGCGTTTTTTTTAAGATAAAACTCACGAACCAAAACCAAACACCATATCTAAACACACCACTCTATGGCTCTTGATACCAATTATAGAATACAAGTAATCTTTACTATATGCAAGAACTAGAGAGAGAGTGGGTTGGATGGGCACTTAGAGAGAGAAAGGAAACTTGTAATATTATATGTGAAAAATGAACAACCAACACCCTCTCCATGTATAGAGAAGGCTTTTATACAAAAGATAATCGGGCTTTCTATGGGCTTCCCACGGGCTTTCTATGCTTTGGCCTGGTTAGCTTACTAAATAATAGTTTGTGGACTACGAGCTAGAAACGTAAAATACGTGGAGTGACCGATCCTTTTTTGGATTCTTAACATTTTTTTATTAGCAATATGATTATAAACCCAAATTAATCCTTTGATTTCATCCTAAACATCATCACCTTCATACTTCTTATCTTCAAACTACCTCCAAGCATAACCTCCTCTTCACATAAACCTTCCCTAAATAATACCTACATAGGACAACTCACATTCCCTTACACAATGTACTCTCTTTGTACTTATTGTGCCTCAGATTCCCTTCATTCTTTACATAGGCTCCTTCACATCCCATCAAAACATTCTCCACCACACATCTTCACCTTCTCCTCACAACATTTGAATTACACACACACACTCTATTATCCTCACCTTTGATCAAGCCAATTCATTAATCCAAGATACCTCATTCTTTTCTCCACTCTTGGATTGATTTCAAACAAATAAAAAAAATAGAGTTTACACACAAACAAAACACAAACACAATACACGGCATTTCTATCAACTTTTCCTCACTCCCGAGTTAGTTGGTATTGAAAAGAGGTGACAAAGTCCTGCTTGCATACCCTGCTTTTCCAACTGCCTTTGACTTCCAAGCCATCCCTATCACTAAAACCAAAGTGGCACTATATGAGTATCTAGAGCAAAAAGAGATCTATTCACATAAATCTCATTAGGACGCAACACTTTTCAAAATTATGCTTGCTAATGTAATTCACATAATGTAAAAAACCAAGATATATGTATAAGAGAGTCCTCTATAGATAACGCATTTATCCTTAAGTTATAGTGATTTTGGTGGGGTGCCCAGTAAAAGAAAACTATCCAAGTGATACTTAAGTATTACAACACAAGAAACAAATACTAAAGTGAGATGGAAAAATCCCTTAATTCACTCATCTTTGAGCCAACATCAAACAAGCTTCTTAGTAGTGAGGTGAGAATGACCAGGTTATCAACTAATTAGTGGAGATCCAAACAATAGATAAAAAAAATAAATAAAACAGGATCGAACTTTGATACTGATAGACTAGATATCAGCTGATTATCAGGGATTCTACTGCGTATGAAATTTAACGAATGAATTTTGAAAAAAAATGAATAAAATTGTTGTTAGTGAGTGTCATAGAAAAACCTAGTATTTTTTGACATTTTTTGACACACCAAACATGATTTTTCTTAAATCAAACGATTCAATCTTATGATCCTATAAGGACCGACGGGGAAAGCCTTCAACAAAGGGTGATTTGGTCCAGCTTATGATTTGACGAATGAATTTTGAAAAATATAAAATTGTTGGTGTCTCATAAAAACCGTTTGCATTTTGACACACCAACTAATTTTCTAAATCGATTTTCAATCTTATGTCCATGGGAAGCCTCACAAGGGTATCTGGACATAGGAAAGCTGAACACAAATTAACGGCTTAATCAGGAAGATAGTAACTTACCAGTTCACTCTTACCATGTTGTCTACTTTGAGACGCTCTGGTAATAAGAATGGCTAGTGCAGCTGCGAAACCCTGTCAAGGAGAATATTTGGAATTCTACCTGATCATAAGCAGTATTTATACTGAATAACAGGGAACCATGGTTGTTACAACCGTATTCGACGAAGTGATAAAGCCACTTTCGTCCATATATGTTGTTTATCACTAACCCATTTAGGCAGATTTCCTGACGATGGTAGCAGTTTCCCGATGAGAAGTCGAAGCCAATACCACATGCTCATACTCAAACGACATATATAAAGATATCATGAAAGCTCAAGTACATGTTTCAAGACTTCCACTACTCTGATACCGTACGTCTATCTAGAAGTGACAAAGTGTTAAAGTTAAAGAACTTCAAGAAAAATGCATCATTAAAGCTTTCAAGTTATCATATCAAGAAAAGTATGAGCATGTCGGTCCAAAGTCACAAGATCACAAGATGGCAAGATTGCAAGACGATGTAAAGAGATTATGCTTGGTTGATGATCTCAAGAAGTTCAAGATCACATTCATATCAAGTCAAAGATACAGGTCAAAGCCTAAAGTCAAAGATCACTACAACATATCACAAGTTAATAATTGAAGTTAAAGACTACAAGCTCAAGACTAAAGTCAAAGCATAGTATGCTAGGCTTAAGTTTTTGTAAATTGGAGTAACCTCCCTTAGGGGGAGATTGTTAGGAATACGAAAAGTATTGGTCACTTCTAATATAGTTAGTCGTAGCTCGTAGTAAGTCGAATAGTTAAGATAGAAAGCTAATCGGGCTAAAGGGCCCCATGGAAAGCCTCTTATGAGGCCATAGGCCAGTCAACTATCACATTGTATTTATACCTCGTCCACACATGGAGAGGGTTGTTGGTTGTTCATATTCTCACATAGTTATATCAACTATTCCTCTTGTTTCTCTTTCTAATGAACATCCAACACGCTCTATCTCACTACAAAAAGACTCAAATATCGACATCCAAAACTATATGTGTTACATATTCTACAAGCTATTACCAAGCTATAAACTTTTGTTCTTTCGCCATCCCTTAAACATAGAGTATGCATAGTAACCTTACCGTCTTGAATAGTGGCTTAACAGTTTCTAGGATTAAGAGGAAGTTTCTCTGCTGACCTATCGAACGATCTAGTCTATCTCTCATCTAAGCTCTGGCAGATCACTCTGAGCGCACAACCGCTCTGACTCCCATACGAAGAGAAGAAAGCCGCTCATTTGATCTATCAGATCTCTGAGGAGAGTAGTCCATTACCACTCTTCATTTCAAGCAGCGCACTCTCTCTTCAGCAATCAGGCTTCCTCCCATCGACCATGCGAACACGACGCTCAACACATCAATTGGCACGATGCTCTCTAATTCTTAGAAAAAACACAGGTCTATGTTATTGACGACTTACTAAGTCCTTACGATGGTTTGTAGCGATTTGATCTCGTCTATGTGCGTGAGCTGAGCTCTAGCCAGCGAAGATCATGTCATTTGCCCGACTCTCTTTAATCATCGTCTTTTCTGATAACCTGACTCTGATACGAGAACTGCTGTATGATGCTCGTCATTGCTGCGATAACACAAGATCTGACACTGAAACATCTGTATAGCATCTTGAGCATGAATGCTACGCAGCGCACAATCACAGCTTCTGTGTGATTGAGTAGAGATGTGTGTCCGCGAGAGTAGAGATTAGCAGATGATACCTACAGAATCGACACAGCTACATTTGGAGTTTCTTACGAGACACTGATCGAACACCAATTAGAGTGTTCAATACACTGCGAACTGAGTGAGCAACATATTAGTACTGAGTTGATATCTGTCAGTATTATGTGGATATATCATCGTTCCGCTGAATCGCGTGCGCAACATAGCAGTCAGAAATGCTAATGAGCAAGATCGTACATCTTCAGGTACTCAATCTAATGGATACTCATGTCGTTTGGGCATCACACAGTCGGTTTTGCACTGGCGAGAATTTCGATACATTATCTCACCATCTCGTGAGAGCGCTCCTAGATTAGTGATCGAGATCTAGGTTATCTCTCACAGACATATCGCGACTCACTCATCCTCGAATGAGTATGCACAACCGAGATTGTCCACTATAGCCACAGAGCGGCACAAACTAGTGGTACAGCATTTATCATCTGGCTCTTCTATGCTCTCGATACTAGTGGCTCTACACCGATCGTCGGCCTTCGCAGAGTCACTTACACAGTTTTATATCTCTGAATACTCCTATTTCTCTCAGATGGTACTCACTCTCGTCCCATTCTTACACTCATAGAGTCGAGCACATGGCACCGGCATTTACTCTACGCTTATATTAGTCATTTGACTGTATCTATCAGTAACTCAATTCTTTCATCTCTAGTAGCTCACTGGAGTACACCAGTTAAGTTTCTAGAGATTGTCCTCATCTAAATTCCATATGACAAACACGACACACTCATATATCATGCTAAATCTTATTATATCGTCCTCACACGACATACTCTCTAATGATTATTTAGTTTGTTAGTATTTTTTTTAACGGCAAAATATTATTAAAAAAACTAGCAAGGAGCTAGAGACTTACAAAGAAACCAAATGAGGGTTTTTCAACCAATCAATCCAACTAAACGACATTTTACGCCTATACTTACACCAAAAAAAAGAGCGACTTACTATGTCATCGAAAATCATCTCCTTCTTAGGGGGATCGAGACCAAAAATATTTTTGTTACGGAAACTCCATATATTCCACCACATTGTATAACAAACACCTTCCAACATTTGTTTATTAAGAAGGGGGAGGCGAAGATTCATTAACCAAAGGAACCACTCGTCATAAGAAGAAATCTCAGAAAACGGGACTTCCCACCAGGATGTTATTCTAGCGAAAATCTCTCTAGCAAATTGACATGAAAAGAATATATGGCTAGACGATTCGACTTCCTTGTCGCAATTCGGGCATAAAATAGAATTAATACTCATACCACGTCTTGAGATATTAAGTCTAGTCGGTAAGCAATCTAACTTAACCTTCCAGGCGTGAATGTTAACTTTCTTAGGAACCTTGGGTTTTGGAGGAAACCATCGGCAAAAGATTTTTATCAATTTCTCTTCTCACGGACGCAACAGAAAAATTTCCTGAGCCCTCCAAAGACCATGACCACCTATCCATCGAATCCACGAGCACTGTATTATCAGAGAATTCACGCAGCGCCTCGAGTTGAGATTGTTCAACTCCTCCTCTAGGGATCCTTCTAAGAGATAAACCCAGAGTTTGTTTTGGCCCAGCTTCGAAGCAACAGAAATGTTCTTATTAGTCTCCAAAGCGTATATACGGGGATATAAGAAATGTTCTTGTTAGTATTAATTGAAGGTTGTTAAAAAAAATGCATATCAACAACGCCAATGAGATGAAATCAATGTCTTGATCGACAACCGTTTTCAAAGAAAAAGTCGGTGAACTATAAAATTAAATTTGTGGGTTTAGAGTCTCCGTGTAAGAGAAAGAGAGATATAGTTTGTGAGATATTTTTGTTTGGAAATCAGCAGTATAATTCGTATCAAAAAAACTAAGCAAGAGCTAGAATAACAAGGAACAAGAAATAATGGGTTTTTTAAGCCAATCGTATCCAACTCAAACTAGGACTTTTACATCGATAACTAAACCAATAAAACAAACCCAGACATATGTCATAAATAAATCATCGCCTTTCAAAAGGAAATTTAGTAATCAAAAAGTAACTTTTCAGGTAAGACCAAAGTGTTCCACCGACTAACTAAAAAACGCCTTCATGAATCAGTTATGTGTTATGGAGGAGAGCCGCAACGACAGCGAGCCCAAGAGCGCCAGTTCACCCAGGTAATTAACTTCGACAAAAGAGGTAAACCACCATGAGATATCTTATACATGAAAGCTGTCTGAGGTCAAATTACACGTGAAGAAATAGATGACTAAAAGGGTTGTGACTCCACGGCCATAATGTACAAATTATGGCACAAGAAAGCAACTTATATTTTGAACGGCAACTTTATTAAAAAAAACTAGCAAGTGAGTCTATCAAGACAAAACAAAAGAAATAAGTAGGATATTTTATAACCAATACTCCCCAAGAAAAAAACCCTATTACCTCTACAAGACCACCATAAAACAAGGACAAAAACAATTGTCATCAAAAAATCTGTGCGTAACGAGTGTAGAGAGGCGAAGCGGCAAGACCAACCCCCCCCCCCTTGATTTCGAAGCCTCCAAATCCCCGCCACCGAATCAAGACAACATAAACAACGAGTGACCATCAAAAATAACTTGAGAGACTGGAATGAAATTCGAACGGATAATACCCAAGCATCCAAAACCCGCAGTAAAAGAACCAATCTCCTAGCCAACCAAATCCCACCAACACAAAATTGACGAAGAACAATCCTAGCACGTCACATCGAAGAAAACAAGCTGAAAATAAATATGTAAAAAAGAGATGCCTTCCCGAAAGAAATATACACATATCATACACCCCCAACTCCCCACACAATACCAGACACTTAACACAGATCTAGGCAACACGACACCAAACCACTATCCCACAAAAACATCAAAATTGTCCCCTAATAGCAGCAACCCCCACGTATCCAGTCCAACACCGAGAAGAGCCGTCCATGCAATCACGATGATTAGTCAAGCTATAATACAGCGCTCACAAACAGCATAGCTTTTCTCAGTCCCCGAAAGCATCTACCAATCACTTCATTGTCCTACGTTGTGCCATCCTCTTTCACCCCCGTATTGCCAGACAAAAGTGGCAACATATTGAAGTTATCTTTACCTGCATCCACTCAATCCAGATACTCTGCAATCTCTACTGACATACACACCTCGATCACACATTCCGCAACAAATCTTGCCACGCGTCATCAATACCAGAGATATTCCAAAAATCAATCGGAGGCGCCGAGTATCTTGTCGAGCCACCAAAAACAGCGGCCAATCGCTCCTAACTTCGCTACGGTTTCATTCTAATACTTGCTTAATCATTGCAACCATGTACATCACAAAACGCATCCACTTCTATTTCTCATGATATCCTTGCTTCCTTCTGATAGTAAGTGTTACCCATGTTGCTAATGTATTTACCCTGTGCCTTCCACAGAAAGAAAATACCACCGCGCGCTATTCATCACTCCTTGAATCCCCCCCGCACCCCCACCTTGCATCAATCCACCATCTTTTCCACCTCCCTGCCAAAACATGTCACCCTCCCAAATCACGGCAAATATGGTATAAATCACCAAGAAAGTGTATAAATCACCCAAGTGTAATGTATAAATCACCTTAAGAAGAATGTATAAATCGCCGTATAAAAACTGTGTAAATCGCCGAATACAGTGAACGCGTATAAAACGTCGATATATAACAATGATAATAAATTGCTGAATTAGGAGTCACGTATAAATCTCGCCGGATTATTAAAGGCTAACGTATAAAACGCCGAACAACCAATAATGTATAAATAGCGCCGCGTTATACAACATAAACGTAAACCGTATACAAGTACGTATAAATCGCCGGATTAAAACACGTATAAATCGCCGGATCTAAAAACGTATAAATCACCGTATACAATCACGTATAAATCGCCGGATTCAAACACGTATAAATCACTAGATCTAAAAATGTATAAATCGCCATATACAATCACGTATAAATCACTGGGATTCACACACGTATAAATCGCTGTACCCAATAACGTATAAATCATCGTATTCAACACGTATAAATCGCCGAATTCAAACAGTGTGTATAAAAAGTCGTCTTCAAAAACTTCAAATCACTTAAAGACACAATTTTTGACGTTTTTACTTGATTTCACTTGTACTTCTTGCTATTCTAAGACTAGGAGAACCTTAAAAACACAAACTTTATGGCTTTTAACACAAAAAATTTGAAATCAAGATTCTTTACCCAAAACCCTGTTTCGAACTAAAACCAACAAAAAGATAAAGATTTTTGAGTTTTTCAAAGTTTTTCTTGTACAACTACCCTATACTAAGATAAATTTATGGTTTTTAAACCCACAAAAGATAAAAACCTCTTGATAAGGTACAAACCAAACAGACGCCTAAAACAAGTAAGAAAAAACGCACACAAAACCAAGCTAAATCACCCCATGGCTCTTGATACCAATTGTAGAATATATGATCTATCTTATCTTACAATCAAATGACAAGAAAACTAGAGAGAGTGGAAAGATTGAACACTTACAGAGAGAAAGGAAATTGGACAAAATTAGATTAGAAAATGAAAAAGTGAACAACCAACCCTGTCCAAGGTGTGGAGAGGGGTATTTAAACGTGTACAAGAGGTCGGCCATGGGCTATCCATGGGCCGTAGCCTTTTTACCTTTTCTAGGTTCCAAAAACTATACTGCGAGCCCATCTTACGATATTATGGAAGTGACTGATACTTTTCGTATTCCTAACATAAGGAGTATGGGATTGTATCTTAACGCAATCCTCCATATACACCACAACATAATGGTGTGTCTGAAAGGAGACATAGAACCTTGCTAGACATGGTTCGCTCCATGATGAGTCAAACAACTCTACCTAAGTCCTTTTAGGATTATGATCTTGAGTCTACCATACGAAGTATGGTATGGGCAAGCCTCTGAGATGTCTTACTTAAAGGTCTGGGGATGTGAGGCACTTGCGAAGCGTGATACGCTTAACAAACCTAAAAAACTAGAACCCAGATCTGTTAAGTGTATCTTTGTAGGATGCCCAAATGAAACAATGGGTTATTCCTTCTACTACCCACCTGAGAACAAAATCATCGTTGCTCGAAATGCTGAGTTTTTTTTAGAGTAATCTCATCTCACAAGAAGCAAGTGGGAGTTTAGAAGATCTTGAAGAAATTCAAGAAAAAGATATACATCCTTCTGAAAACACTAGCCAACATCATGATGAGGATGAACAAGAAATTTTTGAACCTCAAAGAGATGTTATTCTCGTTCATAGGTCTGTAAGGGCACGTCATGCACCTGATCGATTATGTTTATATGTTGATGCTGAGGAGCATGAGTTGGGGGATCATAATGAACCCATTAACTACAAAGCTACATTGTAAGATCCAAAATCTAATATATTGCTTAAAGTTATAAATGTGGAAATATAATCCATGAAAGATAACCAAGTATGGAACTTAGTTGATCTTCCTCCTAATGCTAAGACCATTGGGATTAAGTGGCTCTTCAAAAAGAATACTAACATGGATGGCAATGTACACACCTATAAAGCTCGTCTTGTAGCTAAGAGCTTCGCTCAAACCTACGGTGTAGATTATGAGGAAACCTTCTCTCCTGTTGCAGACATTAAAGCTATTAGGATTCTTATAGCCATAGCCGCGTACTATGATTATGAGATTTGGTAAATGGATGTCAAAATGCCTTCTTAGATGGACACCTGACCGAAGAGGTCTATATGGTGCAACCTAAGGGGTTTGTCAATCCAAAAGATCCCAATCGAGTATGCAAGCTCCAACGTTCCGTTTATGGACTAAAGCAAGCATCAAGGAGTTGGAATAAAAGGTTTGATGAGGAGATCAAGAAGTTTGGTTTCACTCAAAACCTTGATGAGCCATGTGTATATCCTAAAGCTAGTAGGAGTATGGTTGTTTTCCTAATCTTATATGTTGATGCCATATTAATCATGAGAAATCACATTCCAATGTTACAAGACGTAAAACCCTGTCTTGGAAAGTGTTTTGCTATGAAAGACTTAGGAGAAGCAACATACGTCCTTGGAAGTAAAATCTGCAGGGATAGATCAAGGAGCTTAATTGGTCTTTATCAAATTGCTTACATTGAGAAAATCTTAAAAAGATTTCAAATGGAGAATTCCAAGCGTAGAAGTATCCCAATGCAAGAGAAACCAATATTGAGCAAGTCTCAAGGTGTCTCTACACCTACTGATGTGAAGTGCATGCAGAGAGCTCCTTATGCCTAGGTTGTGGGATCTATTATGTATGCGGTAAGATGCACTAGACCTGATGTTGCGTTCACTCAGAACTTAACAAGTCGATTTTAACATAATCCATGAGAGTTACACTGGACTACTATCAAGAACATTCTAAAGTATTTGAGGAATACCAAAGACATGTTTCTTGTGTACGAGGGTGACATAAAACGGGAGCTTAGAGTTACTTGCTATACTGATGTTGGATACCAGACAGACGCCGACGACTTGAAGTGTCAGACTAGATACATTTTTGTTTTAAGCGGAGGCGCTGTTGATTGGAAAAGTGCCAAGATAGCACTATAGCAACATCATCTACGAAAGCTGAATATATGGCTGTTTCAAAAGCTTCTAAAAAGCTGTTTGGATTAGGAAGTTTATTTATGGGCTTGGTGTTGTTCCCATAACTGAAGAACCTATTGAAATGTATTATGACAGTACTGGCTCCATTGTCATAGCTAATGAACCTAGAATTACAAAAGGTGCCAAACATTATCGAACTAAAGTTTACTATCTCCAAGAAGTAATTGAACTGGGTGACATAAAGTTAGTCAAAGTTTACACAAGTGACAACGTAGTTGATCCTTTTACTAAGGCCCTGCCTTTTAATAAGCATTGTAGTCATACAAAAGAGTATTAGACTTCTTCCACCTAGTAGTCTCATGTAAATCTGTGTTCTTTTTAGTATTTGGATATTTGGATGTTTTAAATAGTTTTTATTTCCTTGACGAATTATTATACTTGGTATGATTTCTTTCACTCATATAACGATTGTGGCCTATATTTGCATGCTTAATCCATGAGTAATTTAATTATTCTAAAGGTAACCATTATCGGTTACGATATGTGAGTATTGTTAAATTAACACAAATGTGACTGTTTGGTTATATTCATTGAATATAAGGATTGTTCCCGCCAAACTCATATGTTATTCATAAGTAATGAATACTGGACTTCCCCAGCATACGAGTATTTATTTTATGGGTCCTTGTTATAAGTAATATCTCGCTCGTGGTTGTATTAATTATCTTAAGACTTAAGATGCAAGTAGGTCTAGCATGTGTGGATATTGTTTTTTTATTATAGTTAAACGATATCTTGAATAAGGTGGTTATTATTTTCAGAAGTAATGTGAAGCACGTGAATGACATGCATAGTTAAAAACATAATTTGTTCCTCCATGTGTCTTACTAGAGTTAGATACTACTGGGTCCCTCATTGAATTGATCAGATGTTTGCATGACCATGCCCAAACGTAAGTCAAGATTGTTCTTTTTTTACATTTGGTAAACTTGATTAATATCTATAACAAGAAACATAATAGTTAAACAATATGGAATGATTTAAGATCCATATCCATAGTTTAACAAGTATCTGAAACAAAGGGATGATTAATAATAAACCACTATACTGAGACGTTTTTTAAAATCATACACTCATGTATTTCTGAGAGCAATGGGGTGTTGCTACACGATAACCATTGTTAGTATAAGTTATTTAGCTATGTCACTTATAAGTGGGAGCTGTTGGTATATGCCCGTTATATAGATAATAATTATACGGCTAAGAAATACGTGAGTCTATTAGGGGCACACACGTATACATAGAGGATACTGTTATTAATATAATTAATATATTTATTATATTTTTATTAATTATAGTAATATGTTTCACAAAATGATTTAACGATCATTAGTTTAACCATTAGACGCTATAACTAACTAATAGACATTAAAATACAAGCGAGGGACTTGAATGTACGGAAAAACAAACATGTGGGTTTGTCCTCTTTAGGTCGGCCGAATGAAGCTTCTGGGGGAGGTAAGTGTTGGTTTTTGATAAGTTAGGGAGTGTTATACTCAAACTTGGAAAACAAGTTTGGTAGGTATATAAACACCCCTTACCCTTTCAGAATTACACACCTAAAATCGCAAAACAAAACCCTAATTTCAGTTTTCTTTGTCTCTGCCTTTTCCAGGTGGTCGGACGCATCCCTTTAGGGATTCGATTGGGTTTCGAGCAACCAAACAAGAACAAACGTGTTCCGTTGTTTAAATCGTGAAGCAAACACTAGCATCATAACGTTATCCCTTGACGTGTAGCGTGAGCAAACGATAGAGGTGGTTGTTTTTATCACTAATAAGGTTTCAAGATTCAAGATCAATAAAAGCATCAATCATTTCAGTAACTCGATTTTTTTTTTTTTTTTTTTGGGAAATTCGAGGTTAGTAATTACGTGTTATTTATTTGTTAATTTATAAACATCAAACTAGATTCATGCGCTTTGTACTCGTACTGTTTATGTGGTATATATAAATATGAAATCTCAAATCCACAACTGCAAATAACCCTAAAAAAGACACATTGTAGCATCAAGCACGTACCTTTAATTGTAATTGAGTTCTACCATGTTTAATATATTGCACACTTGTGAGATCAATAAGGAGGGTTCTAGATTTCGTAGCTAACTCCAGATGAGATCCTTGTTATGATACTGTGCCTTTTTCCTATGAATGACGCGATAGCCACCGGCAGTCTCTTTGTAAGATGGAGGTTCTTGTGGTGTAATTTAACCCAATTGGACTTTGATGGTACCGAACCTAAAATGAAAGATATCTGACGATTATACAACTTTTGAATTATAGTGAGATAAGTTATTGAAATCAGGTGTCCAATGTCATCAGTAGGCTTAGTGTAACCCTTGCCATTTTACTAAATATAGAATGTTCTAATTGTCCTTTGACTTTTGACTTTGTCATTCGTTAGGACAAGCAACGTTTTACGTGTGGAATCAATGTGATTGTGAGTAGATTTATGTTTATTTTGCTTGTGTTAATCCTTTTAGAGGAATTATCTATTTATTATGTTCCTTAGGTTCGTCTGAAATAGCTTGAAATGCCGAAAAACGAGTCCCGACACGTCCGTTAATGTTCAAAACGAATTTTGGGAAGTTTAATTTGGAAATTTGTCGTGTAAATATTCTAAGTTCTTGGAAAAGTATTTTTAAGTCTAATAAAAATACTAGGAAACTTTGGGTAATATTTTAAAGTCGAGAACGTTGAGCTTTAAGGAAAACCGACACAAAGAGAAGCACCCTGAACCCCCTCCCTTAGATTCCATCCGGTTTCGAGCCAACAAGGACAGGGTGCTTTATTAGTAAGTGTCCCAACAATTGGTACAAATATTTTGTTTCCATTCATATCACACATTTCTCATTTTCAAACACACACAACACAAGTTTTGTCTCTCTTCCTCTCTCCCTTGCTCGTCCAAAATAAAACACACACACACACACACTTTTATTTTTGATTTTTGATCAAGAACATGATGGTTTAAAGCACTTCCGGGTTGATTCTAGTATTCGGGTTATCATTTAAATAATGTTTATGGGGGGTGAGGTTGTCGGATCTGGGTGTCCTAAACTCGCTTTCACACCCTCTTTGTAAGTCGTCTAAATTCTAATCTAAACTTGTACTTTTGAGAATGTCGTAATGATGCGGTAGAAGCTATGTACAGTGTGGTTTTATAAAAAATCAAACACGAAAATTTACTAAAAACCCATTAAGTGTGCGTTTTTGGTCGACAACATAAAAAAGAGAACAATGATTATATATTTATATTGTGATTGTGATTGTTGAAAACATTTATTTTCTATTAGATTATTATGGATAGTAGCTTATTCGCTTATTTATCTGCACTAGTGAATCTATTTGTGAGCTTATTTGGTCAAACCCACAAGGCATAAGAATAGTATTTTGGTTAGATTACCTTTTTAGTCGTATTTTTGTGGTCTATTTTGATAGCTTATGATAATAACCAAATGTACTACGTAGCTTATTAGCTTATTTGAAAACTTATTATAGTTGTTTGGAGTTCATAAGGCTAACGGCCCAATAAGCCTTGGCTTATTGTAGGCTTATTGTGGTTCGGTTTATTTTGATAACCATTTTTGGGGCTTATATTTATTAATGGGATTAGTATATTGGGGCCTAAATTGCTAATTTTATATCTACGAATAACTTATTGGACCTTTATTGGGCCTTAAGGCCCAATAAGCGGAAACTAGTCGTTTTACGTGTTTTAATGAACTTTTGGAAGGCGAAACATACTTACGTAATGATATTGAAAGTCGTTTGGGAAAAATGTGTTTTGACAAACGTTGCGAGATATAGAATTTGTCATTTCGTCGGAAGTGGTACATTTGTGAAAAGTGTTTGAAATAGAGGATTGAAACCTTGGAAAACGTTGTATAAACGAACGAGTCATGTCAAAATTTCGTAAAAATCCTATACTTAGATTCTTACTCAAAAATTACTTTTACGACAAAATAATAGAATTATGAGGGGGGGGGGGGGGACGAGGGGGGGGGGGGGGGGTGGTATTTTAATAGGTCGACTAAAAGACGAAAAATATATTTTATAATTATAAAATATGAAACTTCTCTAGGTCGTTTTGCATAAATAAACGTCTCATTTTTTATAACCTATACAAATAAATAAGGTAACTAAGGTTACCAAATGAACTTACAAATATATTCTGAATGTGCAACGCACATTTGACCACTATGCATCAAACCTGAAAACATCTTTTGAAACGTATTTCTAAATTGAACATTAATTGGACTAGGTCGTGTACGAACGTCGTTGCATTTGCCTGTTTGATCTTGATCTTGCTTGTCACCTTTGCTTAAGGTGAGTTCTCGTAGCCTCACTTTTTAAATCTTTTCCGTTGGGGGAAAATGATACTCAAATCTGTTTTGAACTTTTTTTCGTACTCTACAAAAATTGATTGATTTTTGGGACAATGCTATGTGCCTATGACTGCTATGTGAATGACATGAGATTGGTAGAATATGTTGTGTGAATCTTAGATAGCATGGATTTGCTATGTGCTGTGTGGATCTTTATAGCATGGACTTGCTATGGTTGGTGACGCTATGTGAACTTCCGCCCTATATATAGCTCCAGCTGATAGGCTTTAGGTGCGTGTGACTTGAGAGTTGAGAACCTTGCGTGGCAATGGTGTCTATATTGATGTGGATTTGATAGCATGGAGTTGCTATGTTTGGAATGGAATGTGTTGCATGTATTCACTGTCATATTGCACAATTGTCCACTACTAAAAATATTGGCACGTCAACTGGGTTTTTTCAAACCTACGAGCTCACCAACTTTATGTTGACCTTTTCGAGTATCATTTCCAGGTGCTATTAAAGATCAGTGAAGTCAAGTGCGAACTTTAGCAGACCATAAGAGAATCCTGTATGGATCATGTTTTGAGAGACCTTGTATTGACTCTCTATTTTGAACTTAAGCATTTTGGGAATTGTTATCTTGAGACTAGTATCATCCCCTACGAGGGAAATTTATTTGAAAGCTTTGAGACCATGTGATGTGTTCCTAATGTATCTTTACTCAAGTTCTACTTGTGGTTAGAGAATGTCACGACACTTGTTTTGAATGCATTTTAGTATTTCTCTATCTTGTATCTTGTGTTGTGATTATCAATTCTCCGTCACGCCTCGTGTTTCTGCCATTTTCAGGGTGTGACAGATTGGTATCAGAGCCAAGGTTATATAGAACTAGGTGGTTTGGCTTAGACTATAACCTAGGAACCCTCATATATTTGCATGATAAGATCTATGTGTGCCTGTTACTTGCTTTTGCGCATACGTATCGTCTATCGTCTATCGTATTAGTTAAGTCAATCATTGAAATGTGTGAGCTCAATACTGAGTACAACTAGGAAAGGATAAGGGTATAAATATGGTGGCCAACGTAGTTATAAACGTATCACAACTCACGTGTATTTAGTAATATCGTTCACACAAATCAAGTGTTCGACACCTTAGGACGACTGTGTTTAAATATATATATATAGTATATATTATATATAACCAATGTTTTTAAAAATATATATATACATGTATATGATATATATACATGATATATAATATACAAGAATATATATATACATGGATATATATATACATGTATATATATATACCTTAAATATATATACATAGGTATATAATTATCTAAATAATATATATACAGTAATATATATAATATATAAAATAAAAATATCATTTAAGTATATATATATAAAATATCTGTATATATATAGAT
Organism: Tanacetum coccineum; assembly: GCA_026074375.1. Lineage (NCBI taxonomy): Eukaryota > Viridiplantae > Streptophyta > Magnoliopsida > Asterales > Asteraceae > Tanacetum > Tanacetum coccineum. The sequence continues at coordinate 18,597 of BQNB010025758.1, forward strand.
ATATAGTATATAAATATATATATATATATATATATATAATATGTATAAGTATATATGTATATATATATACATATATATATATATATATATATATATATATATATATATATATATATATATATGCGTATTATAGTATACTAAGACCACCCTTAAGCTAGCTTTCCCTCCTACCTAACGTTACCTATGTCCTCCCTCGTGTAGATAATGCCACCAAGGATAACGACACAAAGTGCAAGCTGATCAACTGCTGCACCACGAGGTGAAAGGATAGGTGGACGGACTGGTAGAGGAGGTGGAAGGACTGGAGAGCCGAGAGGCAGAGCTAATGGACAAACTAGTGAGCCTAATAACCAAGGAGTTGAGGCTAATGGGGGTGTTGATGGAGTCTCAGACTTCTCCACAATCATTGCCCAACAATTGCAGAACCTACTTCCCACTATCTTAGCCCAAGTAGGCAACCAAGGTAACGATCAGGGGATCAATATAAGATATATGGGGGGGGGGGGTAAAAATAAAAATAATAAAGGTGGGGGGGGGGGGGGGGGGGGGGGGGGGGGGGGGGGGGGGGGGGGGGGGGGGGGGGGGGGGAATTTATATATATTATAAATATTTTGGGGGGGGGGGGGGGGGGGGGGGGGGGGGGGGGGGGGGTTTTTTTTATTAATTTTTTATATATATATATGTAAAAAAAAAAAAAATTTTTTTTTTTTTTACAAAACGGCGATATCGTCAATGACAACATCCAGGGCGATGTTAGGAATGTCGTTATGAACAACGACCGAAGGGGTTGTACCTATAAGGAGTTTTTAGCGTGTCACCCAAAGGAGTTTGATGGTAAGGGAGGTGATATAGTCTATACCCGTTGGATTGAGAAGATGGAGTCAGTTCAGGATATGAGTAGATGTGGAAATGACCAAAAGGTGAAGTACACTGCTGGTTCATTTTTCGGTAAGGCTCTTGCGTGGTGGAACTCTCAGATCCACACACGATGCCAAGAAACCATTGTTGGCAAGGCATGGGAAGACTTTAAGACTTTAATGAGGGAGGAATTTTGTTGGAACAATGAGATGCAAAAACTAGAAATTGAGTTCTGGAATCACGCCGTGGTCGGGGCTGGCCATGCTGCGTATACGGATAGGTTCCATGAGTTGGCTAGGTTAGTTCCTCATCTAGTTACCCCTGAAAACAAAAGGATTGAGAGGTATATCTATGGCCTTGCTCCACAGATCCGAGGGGTGGTAGCAATACGGAGCCAACGATAATTCAGAAGGTTGTGCAGAAAGCTGGTACATTAACCGATGAAGCTTTTAAGAATGGATCACTAAAGAGGAACCCTGAGAGGAGAGGGAATGGTGGAGAGCCTAGTAGAGACAGGAATGGGAAGGATGATAACAAGAAGACTAGGACTGGGGATGCTTTAGCTACAACCGTTAACCCGGTGAGGAGAGAGTACTCTGGTGCAGCTCCTAAGTGTGAAAACTGTAACCTACACCACTCACCTACGTCGCCTTGTCGTGCTTGTTTTAACTACAACCGCTTTGAGCATTTTGCTAAGGATTGTAAAATGGCACCTAGGATGGTGAACCCAGTGAATGCTAGAAATCCAACTGCTGGCCATAGAGCATGTTTCGAATGTGGTGGCACTGATCATTTTAAGGCAGCCTGTCCTAGACTAAACCAAGCACAGAGACCAGGGTCCAAACCAAGCTATGGTTAATAATGGGGTACAAGGTCGTGGGAACAACTGCAATAAGGCACGTGGAAGGGCATTTATACTGGGAGTAGAGGAGGCTCGCCAGGACCCAAACATCATGACGAGTATGTTCACTTTAAACAATCACTATGCTACGACTCTATTCGATTCTAGTACCGATTATAGCTTTGTTTCCACTACCTTCATACCTTTGTTAGGCATAGAGCCTAGTAACTTAGGTTTTAATTACGAGATTGAAAAAGCTAGTGGTCAACTAGTAGAGATAAACAAGGTCATTCGAGGTTGCAAACTAGAGATAGAAGGAATAGATTGTTATCAACATCGACTGATACCATTTGGGTCATGGATTTAACATGATCATAGGCCAATGGATTGGTTTATCCAAGCATAAGCTTAGACGTTTGCCATGTGGAAAGTAGTTAGAATTCCACTACAAAAGGGCAAAGTGCTTAGAGTCATAGAGAAAGGACAGAAGAAAAATGAGACATCTAATGATGCTAGGCCAAAGAACAAAAAAGAAGTATTGTCATGGTTAGAAATTTTCCCCGAGGTATTATCTGGATGACCTATCAGGAATACCACCTATTCAAGAAATAATTCGTATGGAATTTAATATTTGAAGCAATACCGATCCTAAAATCTCCCTATCGATTGGCACCTTTTGAAATGGAGGAGTTGTCGGGTTAACTCAGAGAACTCCAAGACAAGGGTTTCATTCGACCAAGCTCATCGCCTTGGAGCACCGTATGTATTTTAAGAATAAAGAGGTTCTTTAGATGTGTATTGGACTATAGAATTTGAACAAGCTTATCCATCAAGAACCCGATATCCCCTTCCAAGAATAGATGACCTATTCGATCAACTGCAAGGATCACAATATTTCTCTAAGATAGACCTTAGGTCCGGATACCATCAGATGAGAGTGCACGAGGATGACATTCCAAAGACTGCATTTAGAACTCGTTATGAACATTTTGAGTTCACAGTAATGCCCTTTGGTCTGACTAACGCACCGGCAGTATTTATGGATTTGATGAACCGAGTATGTAGACCTTATCTAGACAAGTTTGTGATAGTGTTCATAGATGATATCTTGATCTACTCTAAGACTAGGGAAGAGCATGAATTACATCTAGGATTAGTCTTGGTACTACTCAAGCAAGAGAAGTTGTATGTGAAGTATTCCAAGTGTGAATTCTGGTTGCGAGAAGTACAATTTCTTGGTCATGTGATTAATGGTAATGGTATTCACATAGACCCTATCAAGATTGTTAGAACAAACTAGATGAGCCGGCCCAATTGTATAGATGGGCCGTACCCATTAGGTTATGATAGGTTGCTTAGTCTGTAAGCTATAGTATTAGTATAAATACATATACAATCCAATGTACAAAACACAATTACAATTACAATAATATATACCCTTTGAGGTTTTATATGGTATTAGAGCCAAAACCCTAAACAACTTTTTTTTTCCGGCACAATTCCGGTCACTTTTCAGCCGCCACAACAACCCCACACTTCTCATCATCTCGTCGTTGCCGCCGCCGGCTGCAGTCGTAAGAAACCAAAAAAAAGTACTGTTCATCGAGTACTGTTCAGCGATCACTATTCACCGAAAGTTACTGTTCATCAGTAAAAAAAATTAGGGTTACGAAAAAAAGGAGGAATATTACTATGGCTATGATTTCAGCTTTCACCACGGTCGATAAAACGGCTCACAACTCTCGTAAGTTCGCTTTTACCCTTTCACCCACAAATTATGGTTATTGGAAAACTATGATTGAACCATTCCTCATCACAAACAATTTGATGGGTTATGTGGATGGTTCAATACCGTGTCCATCAAAAACCTTATCCGTTACCGATGGTGCCACTGTTCCAAAGGAAAACCCCAATTATCCAATTTGGATCTCCAACGATGCCCACGTTCGTATGCTAATCATCTCTACAATCTCAGAAGCATCTTTTCGCCATGTTCAAGGTACAACTTCTCGTGATCTTTGGTTGTCCCTTAAAAAGGCGTATGCACCTCATTCCACATCTAGGGAATACACTCTCAAAACACAACTTTTTGATAAAAGATACACGATGGAATACTCCTGATGCTTACATAAATCGTGCTTCAAGAATATGCAGATGCACTCCCACCATTGGCTGCAAAAAAAAAAAAAAACCAAAAGAAACAAAAAGAAAAAAAAAAAAAACATAAAAAAAAAAAAAAAAAGAATAAAAAAATAAAAAAAGAAAAAGAAAAAAAATATAAAAAAAAAAAAAAAAAAAAAAAAAAAAAAAAAAAAAAAAAAAAAAAAACCTGAAAGATAAAGACTCTTATCTTGTTGTCTCAGGTCTTCGTGAAGAATATAACAGTCTTAAAACTACAATCACTGCCCGTCAAAGTCCAACTGCATAAGCGAGCTTCATACACTCCTTAGTGATCATAATTATATGCTTGAAAAAACTCGTACACCTATTGCACCATATGGTCCACAAGCCTTTTATGGTACTCGCCCATCAAACAACAACAGAGGTAACAATAACAACAATTGTGGCAATCGCAACAACTCTCGTGGTAACAACCGAGATCGTGATAATGGTCGTCAATTGATGGGCATCACCCAAAATATATTTACTGACACTATGCAATAGATGTGGTATTGGTCACATTCCATCACAATGCCACCCTTCTACTATTCGCACTCGGCCATCCGCTAACTTTGCAAATACCCGTGCTCAATCCTCCTAATGCTTCTACAAATTGGCATTCAGACACCGGAGCCAATAGTCATGTGACACCTGATTTGGAAGCGATGGACAATTCAGAGGCATATTATGGTGATGACGCACTTCATGTTGGCAACGGTAAGGGTCTTCCTATTCTTCATATGGGTTCATACTACAAGTTTACTCACCACAAAAGAACGTTTCTCTCAAAAAACATCTCATGTACCAGAAATCTCCCACAATCTCTTTTCTGTTCAAAAATTTTGTCATGATAATGATGTCTTTTTTGAATTTCACACTTCCAATTTTGTGTAAAAGAACAGTCTACACATACCACTCCTTCCTCAACGGCCCCACAAACATGGTCTCTACAACCATTTACTCTTCCTCAACTAAAGTCCATCAATAAAGTATCTTTTTCGGCTGTACGAGCTTCCCCAACCATTTGGCATAGACGGCTCGGACATCCCCATCAACGTCTTTTGCATTCTATGCTTTCTAATTTTTCTCTTCCCGTTACAAATAAAAGTCTGTCAAGTTTCTGCAATTCTTGTCCATTGGGAAAATCTTCAAAACTACCTTTATTTGAATCTATTCGAAGTAAACCAAATCTTAGACTGGTTTATTGTGATGTTTGGGTCCCGTACCTTTGTTTATCATTTTGAAGTTCAAGATATTTATGTTGTCGTTGATCATCATGCTCGTTACATGTGGAATATCATATAGCTTTTAATAATCCGATGTGTATTCACTTTTAATCATTTGCAAATGGTAGAACTCAATTCACCACAAAATTAAAGAATGTATTCAAACCAATTGGTGGGTGTGGTTTTCGCAATTTAGCTTCATTTTTCTCTTCGCTGGGAATTATTCATCGGAGATCTTATCCTCATACAAGTGAGCAAAACGGCTTTGTTGAACGTCGCAATCGCCATGTTGTGGAGACCGGTCTTACTCTTCTTGCTCAAGCATGTGTTCCTCAACGTTTTTGGCATTATGCTTTTGATACTGCTGTTTACCTAATCAATCGCATGCCCTCTCGCACATCAACAAACAAGTCACCTTTTGAACATATATTCAAACGGTCTCCCGACTACTCTTTTCTTTGTGTTTTTGGGTGCCTATGTTTTCCCCATCTTCGTCTGTACAATCGTCACAAAATGGATTTCCGTTCCACTCCGTGTGTCTTTCTTGGCTACAGCCCCTCCCATCATGGATATCGTTGTCTTGATATCTCTACCGAGCGTCTTTATATTGCTCGACATGTTTGTTTTAATGAAGCACAATTTCCCTTCGATATCCCTAAAACAACTTCCCCACCCCCTTCGAAAACATCTCCCTATTACTCCTCGGAATCGCCTTATGTAATTCCTACTACTGACCATCCAAGTCCATCTTTACCACGCTCACCGATTTCATCTCCATCATTAGTTTCACATTTGAGTCCAACTTCTTAAACTTCCCTCGAGTCTTCTAATGGTCAACCATCTCCCCGTATGACAACATTGATACCAACACTCACCACCAACCACACCACCACCAACCACTCCCATCACTCGGCAATGTCTTTGCAAAATTCGTTCGCAAAATCCCAAACAAACAGTTCCCTACAATCCTTCCGCAATCATGCTACCGTCCCCCACGTACCACACTGAACCAACCTCGTTTACCGTGCGAACAACATCTCTGAAGTGGCGCCAAGCTATAAAAGAAGAGTAGTGATGCCTCATCATGAAAAATGAAAACGTGGTCTTTAGTACCTCGTGCTTCTACTACCAATGTTGTTGATGGTAAGTGGGTATACAGGTTAAACGGAACAAGAATGGTGCCATCATTCGTTACAAAGCAAGATTTGTTGCCAAAGGTTATCAGCAACAACTAGATATTATTTTATGAGACATTTATCCCGGTTGTCAAGTCGACAACTATTTGAGCTGTTTTTATCATTTGCGGTTAACTAACGACTGGCACTACGCCAGTTAGATATTCAGAATGCATTTCTTCATGAAAATCTTAAGGAGCAGGTTTATATGAAACAACCTCAAGGCTTTATTGATCCACAACAACCAAATCATGTATGTTTTCTTCATATGTCTCTTTACGGCTTAAAGCAGGCCCCACGCGCATTTTGGTTTAAGCGCCTCTCCAAGGCTCTCTTCGATCTCGGTTTCAAAGGCTCCAAAACGGATCCATCTTTGTTTATTTATTCGCGTGGAGACACACTTTTGTACATTCTGGTATATGTGGATGACATCATTGTTACAGGTAATAACAAGGGCACTATCGACAATATAATTTGTCAACTTGGATCCGCTTTTGCATTAAAAGATCTCGGGCCACTTAACTACTTCTTGGGTATTGAAATTGTTCCGCATGTGTCCGGCATTCTCCTATCTCAAAAGAAGTATATTTTGGAGCTATTACAAAGTGCTGGTCTTTCTAACTGCAATCCCGTATCTTCTCCCATGGTTACCTCAAGCTCACTCAGTTTAGATGATAGTACCGCTTTCTCTAATCCAGTAAAATATCGACAAGTAGTGGGTTCTTTACAATATGTTACCCTATCTCGGCCTGACATAGCTTTTGCTGTTAACAAGGTATGTCAATATATGCATGCTCCGACCGAGAATCATTGGTCTGCAGTTAAACGGATTTTACGTTATCTTCATGGTACGGTTGAACATGGTATGCTCATACGTCGTTCTTCTGGTTCTACCCTTCAAGCTTTTACTGACGTGCTATGGAAAGGTAATCCTGATACTTCTCTTGAAGCTTTCTCAGATGCTGACTGGGCTGGAGATTCAGATGATCGACGGTCCACGGGGGGATTTGCTATATATCTTGGTTCAAACCTTATATCCTGGACCGCTCGTAAACAACGTACGGTTTCACGTTCCTCTACAGAAGCTGAATACAAAGCCCTTGCTGACACCGTTGCTGAGCTTACATGGCTTCAAGCTCTTCTTCATGAGCTTGGTATCCGTTCATCTTCAACTCCTATACTATGGTGTGACAATCTTGGTGCAACATACTTGTCAGCTAACCCTATCTTCCGTGCGCGTACAAAACACGTGGAAATAGACTATCACTTTGTTCGAGAAAAGGTTGCTCAAGGAGATCTTCGAGTTCAACATATATCTACACATGATCAAATTGCAGATATCTTTACAAAGCCATTACCAACTCCTCGATTCCTCTTTCTAAGATCCAAGCTGCAGGTTGTTGCCCATCCTTAGCTTGCGAGGGCGTGTTAGAACAAACTAGATGAGTCGGCCCAATTGTATAGATGGGCCATACCTATAGGTTATGATAGGTTGCTTAGTCTGTAAGCTATAGTATTAGTATAAATACATATACAATCCAATGTACAAAACACAATTACAATTACAATAATATATGCCTTTTGAGGTTTTATAAAGATTGAGGCAGTTAAGAATTGGGAAGCCCCAAGAACTTCGTCCGAAATTCATTCATTTCTATGCTTAGCAAGGTACTACCGTCGATTCATTGAGAACTTTTCTAAGATTTCTAAGCCACTTACTATTTTGACTCAGAAGTGTAAGACCTTTGATTGGGGTGAGCAGCAGGAATTGGCATTTCAAACTTTGAAGGATAAGTTGTGTAATGCACCTGTTTTAGCTCTCCCCGATGGACCAAAAGACTTTGTAATATACTATGATGCATCAGGCCTAGGATTACGTTATGTATTGATGTAAAGAGGTAAGGTTATAGCATATACATCTAGGCAGTTGAAAATCCATGAGAAGAATTACATCACCCATGATCTGGAATTGGGTGCGGTTGTATTTGCCCTCAAGATCTAGAGACACTACTTGTACGAGACGAAGAGTCTCCAGCATATCTTCAATCAGAAGGAACTAAACATGCGTCAACGTCTCTGGATAGAGTTGTTTAGTGACTATGACTGCGAAATTCATTACCATCCTGGTAAGGCGAATGTCGTAGCTGATGCGCTGAGTAGGAAAGAGAGGATTAAACCTAAGAGAATTAGAGCTATGAATATGACCCTTCAGTCGAGTATCAAGGATAAGATACTAGCGGCTCAAAAGGAGGCATTTGATGAGCCAGCAAGAATGCAGAGAGGGCTAGATGAACTGATAGAACATAGGAGTGATGGAGCATTGTATTATTTGGATCGAATATGGGTCCCTTTGAAGGGTGATGTGAGGACCCTGATAATGGATGAAGCCCATAAGTCGAAGTACTTTGTACATCCAGGAGCAGACAAGATGTACAATGACCTTAGAGATATGTATTGGTGGCCGGGAATGAAAAAGGATATAGCTATTTATGTTAGCCGATGTTTGACTTGTTTGAAGATAAAGGCTAAACATCAGAGGCCGTCTGGCTTACTGCAGCAACCTGAAATCCCTGAATGGAAATGGGAGAGAATAGCAATGGACTTTGTTACGAAGCTACCAAGAACTAGTAGTGGGCATGACGCAATCTGGGTCATTGTGGACCAGTTGACTAAGTCTGCTCATGTTCTGCCTATACGTGAGGACTATAAGATGGATAGGTTAGCTAGACTCTATCCCAATGAGATCATTGCTAGGCATGGTGTGCCGATCTTAATCATATCTGATTGTGATAATCGTTTCACATCAAGGTTTTAGCAATCAATACAAGAGGTACTAGGAACCCGGTTAGACATGATTACGGCTTACCACCCTTAGATTGATGGTTAGAGTGAGCGTAGTATCCAGACCTTAGAAGACATGCTTAGAGCATATGTCCTTGACTTCGGGGGAAGTTGGGACGTTCATCTTCCATTTGTAGAGTTCTCATATAACAATAGTTATCATTCTAGCGTGAGGTGTGCACTGTTCGAAGCCTTGTATGGTAGGAAGTGTCGCTCACCGATTATGTGGGCAGAAGTTGGAGAAAAACACTAGCATCATAACGTTATCCCTTGACGTGTAGCGTGAGCAAACGATAGAGGTGGTTGTTTTTATCACTAATAAGGTTTCAAGATTCAAGATCAATAAAAGCATCAATCATTTTGGTAACTCGATTGATTCGAGGTTAGTAATTACCTGTTATTTATTTGTTAATTTATAAACATCAAACTAGATTCATGTGCTTTGTACTCGTATTGTTATTGGTTATATAAATATGAAATCTCAATAATCCACAACTGTAAATAACCTAAAAAAGACACATTGAGCATCAAGCACGTACCTTTAATTGTTAATTGTTCTACCATTTTAAGTAGATGCACACTGTGAGATCAATATGGAGGTTCTAGATTTCGTTCGCCAAACTCCAGATGAGATCCTTGTTATGATACTGTGCCTTTTTCCTATGAATGACGCGATAGCCACCGGCAGTCTCTCCGTAAGATGGAGGTTCTTGTGGTGTAATTTAACCCAATTGGACTTTGATGGTACCGAACCTAAAATGAAAGATATCTGACGATTATACAACTTTTGAATTATAGTGAGATAAGTTTGTAAATCAGGTGTCCAATGTCATCAGTAGGCATAGTGTAACCCTTGCCCTTTTACTAAGATTTAGAATGTTCTAATTTGGTCCTTTGACTTTTTGACTTTTGTTAGTTCCGTTAGGACAAGCACCGTGTTGACGGTGGTGAATCAATGTGATTGTGAGTAGTTTATGTTTATGTTGCTTGTGTTAATCCTTTTTAGAGGATTTTATCTATGTTGATTATGTTCCGATAGGTTCGTCCTGTAAATAGCTTGAAATGCCGAAAAACGAGTCCTGACACGTCCGTTAATGTTCAAAACGAATTTTGGGAAGTTTAATTTGGAAATATGTAGTGTAAATATTCTATGTTCTTGGAAAAGTATTTTTAAGTCTAATAAAAATACTAAAAAACTTTGGGTAATATTTTAAAGTCGAGAACGTTGAGCTTTAAGGAAAACCGACACAAAGAGAAGCACCCTGAACCCCCCCTCCCTTAGATTCCATCGGGTTTCGAGCCAACAAGGGGACAAGGGTGGCTAGTTTTTAGCTAAGTTGTCCCAACACTTGGTACAAATATTTTGTTTCTATTCATATCACACATTTCTCATTTTCAAACACACACAACATAAATTTTGTCTCTCGTCCTCTCTCCCTTGCTCGTCTAAAATAAAACACACACACACACACTCTTTTATTTTTGATTTTTGATCAAGAACATGATGGTTTAAAGCACTTCAGGGTTGATTCTAGTATTCGGGTTATCATTTAAATAATGTTTAGGTTGTCGGATCGTGTCCTAACTCGCTTTCAAAACCCTCTTTGTAAGTCTTCTAAATTCTAATCTAACTTGTACTTTTGAATGTCTAATGATGCGTAGAAGCTAGTTGTACAGTGCGTTTTATAAAAATCAAACACGAAAAATTTACGAAAAACCCATTAAGGGTGCGTTTTTGGTTCGAACACAATAAAAAAGAGAACAATGATTTATCATTTTTATGTTGTGGTTGTGATGGTTGAAAAACATTTATTTTCTATTTAGATTATTATGGTTAGTAGCTTATTCGGCTTATTTATCAGCACTAGTGAACCTATTTGTGAGCTTATATTGGTTCGAAACCCACAAGGCCAAAAGAATAGTTATTTTTTGTTACTTACCTTTTATGTCGTATTTTTGTGGTCTATTTTGATAGCTTATGATAATAACCAAATGTACTACGTAGCTTATTAGCTTATTTGAAAACTTATTATAGTTGTTTGGAGCTCATAAGGCTAACGGCCCAATAAGCCTTGGCTTATTGTAGGCTTATTGTGGTTCGGTTTATTTTGATAACCATTTTTGGGGCTTATATTTATTAATGGGCTTTAGTATTGGGCCTAAATCGTATTTTATATCTACGAATAACTTAATGGACCTCTATTGGGCCTTAAGGCCCAATAAGCAGAAACTAGTCGTTTTACGTGTTTTAATGAACTTTTGGAAGGCGAAACATACTTACGTAATGATATTGAAAGTCGTTTGGGGAAAATGTGTTTTGACAAACGTTGCGAGATATAGAATTTGTCATTTCGTCGGAAGTGGTACATTTGTGAAAAGTGTTTGAAATGGAGGATTGAAACCTTGGAAAACGTTGTATAAACGAACGAGTCATGTCAAAATTTCGTAAAAATCCTATACTTAGATTCTTACTCAAAAAATTACTTTTACGACAAAATAATAAAATATTATTATTTTAATAGGTCGACTAAAAGACAAAAAATATTTTTTATAATTATAAAATATGAAACTTCTCTGGGTTGTTTTGCATAAATAAACGTCTCATTTCTTATAACCTATACAAATAAATAAGGTAACTAAGCTTACCGAATAAACTTACCAAAATATATTCGGAATGTTTATTTTTAAGCCTTCATATATATATTACTTGCCTATTTTACTTAAATAGTATACGTATATTATACTAAGGTATAAACTAAAACTTGTTATCTTTGAAACGTCGTTGCATTTGCGCTGTTTGATCTGATTCTTGGTTGTCAACTATGCTTAAGGAGTTCTCCCACTTTTTAAATCTTTTCCATTAGGGGAAAATGATACTCAAATCTGTTTTGAACTTGTTTTCGTACTCTACAAAACTTGATTGATTTTTAGGACAATGCTATGTGCCTATGACTGCTATGTGAATGACATGAGATTGGTAGAATATGTTGTGTGAATCTTAGATAGCATGGATTTGCTATGTGCTGTGTGGATCTTTATAGCATGGACTTGCTATGGTTGGTGACGCTATGTGAACTTCCGCCCTATATATAGCTCCAGTTGATAGGCTTTAGGTGCGTGTGACTTGAGAGTTGAGAACCTTGCGTGGCAATGGTGTCTATATTGATGTGGATTTGATAGCATGGAGTTGCTATGTTTGGAATGGAATGTGTTGCATGTATTCACTGTCATATTGCATAATTGTCCACTACTTAAAATATTGGCACATCAACTGGGTTTCTTCAAACCTACGAGCTCACCAACTTTATGTTGACCTTTTCGAGTATCATTTTCAGGTGTTGTTAATGATCAGTGAAGTCAAGTGCGAACTTTAGCAGACCATAAGAGAATCCTGTATGGATCATGTTTTGAGAGACCTTGTATTGACTCTCTATTTTGAACTTAAGCATTTTGGGAATTGTTATCTTGAGACTAGTATCATCCCCTGTGAGGGAAATTTATTTGTAAGCGTTAAGACCATGTGATGTGTTCCTAATGTATCTTCACTCAAGTTCTACTTGTGGTCAGAGAATGTCACGACACTTGTTTTGAACGCATTTTAGTATTTCTCTATCTTGTATCTTGTGTTATGATTATCAATTCTCCGTCACGCCTCGTGTTTCCGCCGTTGTCGGGGTGTGACAGATTGGTATCAGAGCCAAGGTTATAGAGAACTAGGTGGCTTGGCCTAGACTATAACCTAGGAACCTTCATATATTTGCATGATAGGATCTATGTGTGCCCTTTACTTGCTTTTGCGCATACGTATCATCTATCGTCTATTGTATTAGTTAAGTCAATCATTGAAATGTGTGAGCTCAATACTGAGTACAACTGGGAAAGGATAAGGGTATAAATACGGTGGCCAATGTAGTTATAAACGTATCACAACTCACGTGTATTTAGTAACATCGTTCACACAAATCAGTGTTGACACCTTAGGACCGTATGTGTGTTTTATTAATATTATATTTTATATATATATACATGAATATATAGACATGTATATAATATATGTACATGTATATATATGTACATGTTTATTATATCATGTATATATATATACATGTATATATATATACATGTATATATATATACATATATATATGTATATATATATATATATATATATATGTTTATATATATATATATATATATATATATATATATATATATATATATATATATATGTATATATATATATATTTTGTATATACATATATGTATAATATATATATACATATATATATATATACATATATATTTATATATATTATGTATTAATATATATGGTATTATAGTATACTAAGTCCTCCTTATGCTGCTTTCCTCCTATCCTAACGTTGGCACTATGTCCTCCCTCGTGTAGATAATGCCTCCAAGGTTGACGTAAACAAAGTGCATAGCCGATCATACTGACTGCACCCACGAGGTTGAAAAGACGGAGTGGACGGACTGGTAGAGGACGGTGGGAAGGGAAGTGGGAAGAGCCGAGAGGCATAGGTGATGGACAAACTGGTGAACCTAATCATTAAGGAATTGAGGCTAATGAGGGTGTTGATGAAGTCCCTGACTTCTCCACAATCATTGCCCAACAATTGCAGAACATACTTCCCATTATCTTAGCCCAAGTAGGAAACCAAGGTAACAATCAGGGGAACAAATAGGAATCAAAACGGCAATGCCGTCAATGACAACATCCACAGTGATGTTTGGAATGTCATTGTGAACAATGGATGAAGGGGTTGTTCATACAAGGAGTTTTTAGCTTGTAACCCAAAAGAGTATGACGAGAAGGGAGGTGCTATAGTTTATACCCATTGGATTGAGAAGATGGAGTCAGTTTAGGATATGAGTGGATGTGGAGATGACCAAAAAGTGAAGTACACTGCTGGTTCATTTGTCGGTAAGGCTCTTACGTGGTGGAACTCTCAGATCCACACTTGAGGCCGAGAGACCGCTGTTGGCATGACATGGGAAGACTTTAAGACTTTAATGAGGGAGGAATTTTGTCCGAACAATGAGATGCAAAAACTAGAAACTGAGTTTTGGAATCACGTCATGGTCGGGGCCGGCCATGCTGCGTATACTGATAGGTTCCATGAGTTGGCTAGGTTAGTTCCTCATCTAGTTACCCCTGAAAACAGAAGGATTGAGAGGTATATCTATGGCCTTGCTCCACAGATCCGAGGGGTGGTAGCAGTAACGGAATTAACCGATGAAGCTATTAGGAATGGATCACTAAAGAGGAACCCTGAGAGGAGAGGGAATGGTGGAGAGCCTAGTAGAGACAGGAATGGGAAGGATGATAACAAGAGGACTAGGACTAGGGATGCTTTTGCTACAACCGTTAACCCGGTGAGGAGAGAGTACTCTGGTGCAGCTCCTAAGTGTGAAAACTGCAACCTACACCACTCACCTATGTCGCCTTGTCGTGCTTGTTTTAACTGCAACCGCTTTGGGCATTTTGCTAAGGATTGTAAAATGGCACCAAGGATGGTGAACCCAATGAATGCTAGAAACCCAATTGCTGGCCATGGAGCATGTTTCGAATGTGGTGGCACTGATCATTTCAAGGCAGCATGTCCTAGACTAAACCAAGCACAGAGACCAGAGGGAAACCGTCCAAACCAAGCTATGGCTAATAATGGGGGACAAGGTCGTGGGAACAACTGCAACCAGGCACGTGGAAGGGCATTTATACTGGGAGTAGAGGAGGCTCGCCAGGACCCAAACATCATGACGGGTATGTTCACTTTAAACAATCACTATGCTACGACTCTATTCGATTCTGGTACCAGTTATAGCTTTGTTTCCACTACATTCATACCTTTGTTAGGTATAGAGCCCAGTAAATTAGGTTTTAATTACGAGATTGAAATAGCTAGTGGTCAACTAGTAGAGATAAACAAGGTCATTCGAGGTTGCAAACTAGAGATGATGGTCTGTTTAAACATCGACTTGATACCATTCGGTCATAGGATTTTTAACATGATCATAGGCATGGATTGGTTATCCAAGCATAAGACTGAGATCATTTGCCATGAGAAAGTATTTAGAATACCACTACAAAAGGGCGAAGTGCTTAGAGTCATTGAAGAAAGACCGGAAGAGAAAATGAGACATCTAATGAGTGCTAAGGCCAAAGAACAAAAACAAGAGGAGATTGTCATGGTTAGAAATTTTCCCGAGGTATTTTCAGATGACCTATCAGGATTACCACCTGTTCAAGAAATCGAATTTCAAATTGAGTTAGTTCCTGGAGAAATATCGGTGGCGAAATCTCCCTATCAATTGGCACCTTTTGAAATGAGAGTTGTCGGGTTAAACTCAGCAGAACTCCAAGAAAGGGGTTTTCATTCGTCCAAGCTCATCGCCTTGGGGAGCCGGTATTATTTTTAAGAAGAAAGATGGTCTTTTTGATGTTTGTATTGACTATAGAGTTTTGTGATCAAGCTTACCATCAAGACACGATATATCACCTTCCAAGAATATGATGACTATTCGATTCAACTGCAACGGATCAAATATTTCTCTAAGTAAGACTTAGGTCCCGTGATACCATAAGATGAGATTTGCACGAGGATGAATTCCAAAGACTTGCATTTTCGAACTTGTTCATGAACATTTTGAGTTCACTGGTAATGCCCTTTGGTTCTGACTCTTACGCACCGGCAGTATTTATGGATTTGAGACGTGTATGTAGACTTATTAGACAGTTTGTTGTTAGCTGTCATAGATGATATCTTGATTCTACTCTTAAGACTAGGGAAAGTGCATATGAAATTACATCTAGGATTAGTCTTGGTACTACTCAAGCAAGAGAAGTTGTATGTGAAGTATTCCAAGTGTGAATTCTGGTTGCGAGAAGTACAATTTCTTGGTCATGTGATTAATGGTAATGGTATTCACATAGACCCTATCAAGATTGTTAGAACAAACTAGATGAGCCGGCCCAATTGTATAGATGGGCCGTACCCATTAGGTTATGATAGGTTGCTTAGTCTGTAAGCTATAGTATTAGTATAAATACATATACAATCCAATGTACAAAACACAATTACAATTACATAATATTACCTTTTGATGATTTTATATGTAATTAGAGCCCAAAACCCTAAAACACTTTTTAGCGGCACAATTCCGGTCACTTTTCAGCTGCCACAACAACCCCACACTTCTCATCATCTCGCTGTTGCCGTCGCCGACTGCAGTCGTAAGAAACCAAAAAAAAAGTACTGTTCATCGAGTACTGTTCAGCGATCACTATTCACCGAAAGTTACTATTCATCAGTAAAAAAATTAGGGTTATGAAAAAAAGGAGGAATATTACTATGGCTATGATTTCAGCTTTCACCACGGTCGATAAAACGGTTCACAACTCTCGTAAGTTCGCTTTTACCCTTTCACCCACAAATTATGGTTATTGGAAAACTATGATTGAACCATTACTCATCACAAATAATTTGATGGGTTATGTAGATGGTTCAATACTGTGTCCATCAAATACCTTATCGTTGCGTTGTTGCCACTGTTCCCAAAGGAAATCCCCAATTATCCAATTGGATTCTTCAACGATGCCCACGTTCGTTGCTATTATCTCTACAATCTCAGATGCATCTTTTCGCATGTTCAAGTACAATTCTCATGATTTTGGGTGTCCCTTAAAAAGGGGTATGCACCTCATTCCTCATCTAGAAATACCACTATCAAAACAAACTTTGAGAATTAAAGATACACGGTGATATGATAATCTGAATGGCTACTTAATCGTGCTCAAGAAATATGATGATGCACTCGCCACATTGGTGTACCTGGTAAAAGTTAAGATCTCGTTATATGCTTGTTATGTCTAGGTCTTCGTTGAAGAAAATTTATAACAGTATTTTTAAAACTCAATCAATGTCCCGTCAAAGTCCAACTGCATTTAGCGAGCTTCATACACTCCTTAGTGATCATAATTATATGCTTGAAAAAACTCGTACACCTATTGCACCATATGGTCCACAAGCCTTTTATGGTACTCGCCCATCAAACAACAACAGAGGTAACAATAACAACAATTGTGGCAATCGCAACAACTCTCGTGGTAACAACCGAGATCGTGATAATGGTCGTCAATTTGATTGGGATACAACCCAATATATATAGTGTTTTGTCACTTGCAATAAGATGTGGTATTGGTACACATTCCTTCACCCCAATGCCTAATCGTGACCCTTTCTACTATTGCACTGGCCATCCTGCTATTTGCAATACCGTGCTCAATCCTTAATGCTTTTACATATTGGAATTCAGGACACCGGAATCAATAGTCATGTGACACCTGATTTGGTAATGAGTTGGACAATTCAGAGGCATATATATGGTGATGAAGCACTTATGTTGGCAAGCGGGTAGTGTATTCCTATTCATCATTATGGGCTTCATCTAAAGTTTACCACAACAAAAGACGTTTTCTCTCATAAACATTCTTCATGTACAAAAATCGCCACAATCTCTTTTGTTCAAAAAATTTTGTCATGATTATGGTGTCTTTTTTGAATTTCACATTCTATTTTGTTTGTAAAAGCGGAGTTACACACACCACTCTTCTCACCTGGCCCACAAACATGGTCTTAACCATCACTCTTCCTCAACTAAAGTCCACTACTAAAGTATCTTTTTCGGCTGTACGAGCTTCCCCAACCATTTGGCATAGACGGCTCGGACATCCTCATTAACTTCTTTTGCGTTCTATGCTTTCTAATTTTTCTCTTCCCGTTACAAATAAAAGTCTGTCAAGTTTCTGCAATTCTTGTCCTTGGGAAAAATCTTCAAAACTACCTTTATTTGAATTGGATTCGAAGTTAGTAAACAATATCCTTAGACTTGGTTTATGTGGTGTTTGGGGTCACGTACCTTTGTTATCATTTGACAGTTCATAGATATTTTATGTTGTGCGTTTGATTATTCATTCTCGTTTACATGTGGATATATCATATAGCTAAAAATCCGATGTGTATTACACTTTTAAATCATTTTGTGCAAATGGTTGAAATACGTTCAAATTACTCAAAATAAAGAATGTTCAAACCAATTGGCGGTGGTGAGTGAGTTTCGCAATTTAGTTCATTTTTTTTCTTTCGCTGGGAATTATTCATCGGAGTTCTTGTTCCTCATACAAGTGAGCAAAACCGCTTTGTTGAACGTCGCAATCGCCATGTTGTGGAGACCGGTCTTACTCTTCTTGCTCAAGCATGTGTTCCTCAACGTTTTTGGCATTATGCTTTTGAGACTGTCGTTTACCTAATCAATCGCATGCCCTCTCGCTATCACCTAACAAGTCACCTTTTCGTATCTATGATTCAATACGGTCTCCCGATACTCTTTTCTTTGTGTCTTTTGGGTTGCCTATGTTTTCCCCATCTTCGTCTGTTACAATTGTCCTCAAAAATGGATTTCCGTTCACTCGTGTGTCTTTCTTGGCTACAGCCCTCCATTCATGGATATCGTTGTTTGTTTATCTCATACCGAGCGTTTTTATATTGCCGACATGTTCATTTTAATGAGCACAAATTTCTCTTCGATATCCCTTAAAAACTTCCCCATCCCCTATCGGAAAAACTTCTCCCTATTAACTCCTCGGAATCGCTTATGTTAATTCCAACTATGACTCATCCAAGTCCATCTGACCACGCCTCACCGTTTTTTTTTTTATCTCCATCATTAGTTTCCACATTTGAGTCAACTTCTTATACTTCCCCCCTCGAGTCTTCTAATGGTCATCCATCTCCCGTATCGACTACATTGAAACCCCCTCCACCACACCAACACCACCACCACCACCTTCCCATCCATCGGCAATGTCTTGCAATCTTCGTTCAAAATCCAAAACAACAGATTCCCTAAATCCTTCCGCAAATTCATGCTACCGTCCTCCCACTACCATCACTTTGTAACCAACTGTTTACGTATGCCAAACTCTCTGAAGTGGCGCCAAGCTATAAAAGAAGAGTATGATGCTCTCATGAAAAATGAAACGTGGTCTTTAGTACCTCCTCGTGCTTCTAATACCAATGTTGTTGATGGTAAGTGGGTATACAGGTTAAAACGGAACAAGAATGGTGCCATCATTCGTTAAAAGAAGATTTTGTTGCAAAGTTATCAAGGAACAACTAGATATTTTATTTTCATGAGACTTTTAGCCGGTTTCAAGTCGACCAACTATTTGAGTGTTTTTATCACTTGCGGTTAGACGACTGGCCACTACGCCAGTTAGATATTCAGAATGCATTTCTTCATGAAATCTTTAGGAAAAAGGATTATATGAAACAAACCTCACAGACTTTATTGATCCACAACGACCAAATCATGTATGTTTGCTTCATAACTCTCTTTACGGCTTAAAGCAGGCCCCACGCGCTTGGTTTAAGCGCCTCTCCAAGGCTCTCTTCGATCTCAGTTTTAAAGGCTCCAAAATGGATCCATCTTTGTTTATTTATTCACGTGGACACACACTTTTGTACATTCTGGTATATGTGGATGACATCATTGTTACAGGTAATAACAAGGGCACTATCGACAATATAATTTGTCAACTTGGATCCGCTTTTGCATTAAAATATCTCGGGCCACTTAACTACTTCTTGGGTATTGAAATTGTTCCGCATTGTATCCGGCATTCTTCTTATCACAAAAGAAGTTAATATTTATGGAGCTATTAACAAGGTGTTGGTCTTTCTAAACTGCAAATCCCGTTATCTTCTCCATGCTTACCTCGAGCTTACTCAGTTTAGATGATAGTACCGCTTTCTCTAATCCAGTAAAGTATCGACAAGTAGTAGGTTCTTTAGAATATGTTACCCTATCTCAGCCTGACATAGCTTTTGCTGTTAACAAGCTATGTCAATATATGTCCGATCCGAGAATCATTGGTTGCAGTTAAAGGATTTTACGTTATCTTCATGGTACGTTGAACATGGTATGCTCATTACGGGTTCTTCGGGTTCTACCCTAAACTTTTACTGACATGCTATGGAAAGGTAATCCTGATACTTCTCTTGAAGCTTTCTCAGATGCTGACTGGGCTGGAGATTCAGATAATCGACGGTCCACGGGGGGATTTTCTATAAGATCTTTGGTACAAACTTATATCCTGGACTGCTCATAAAACAACGTACGGTTTAAGTTACCTCTACAGAAGCTGAATCAAATCCTTGCTGACACCGTTGCTGGATTACATGGCTTCATTAGCTCTTCTTCATGAGGCTTTGGGATCGTTTCATCTTCAACTCCTACACTATGTGTGACACCTTGGTGCAACATATACTTACAATATTTCTCTAAGATAGACCTTAGGTCCGGATACCATCAGATGAGAGTGCACGAGGATGACATTCCAAAGACTGCATTTAGAACTCGTTATGGACATTTTGAGTTCACAGTAATGCCCTTTGGTCTGACTAACGCACCGGCAGTATTTATGGATTTGATGAACCGAGTATGTAGACCTTATCTAGACAAGTTTGTGATAGTGTTCATAGACGATATCTTGATCTACTCTAAGACTAGGGAAGAGCATGAATTACATCTAGGATTAGTCTTGGTACTACTCAAGCAAGAGAAGCTGTATGCGAAGTTTTCCAAGTGTGAATTCTGGTTGCGAGAAGTATAGTTTCTTGGTCATGTGATTAATGGTAATGGTATTCACGTAGACCCTATCAAGATTGAGGCAGTTAAGAATTGGGAAGCCCAAGAACTTCGTCTAAAATTCATTCATTTCTATACTTAGCAAGGTACTACCGTCGATTCATTGAGAACTTTTCTAAGATTTCTAAGCCACTTACTATTTTGACTCATAAGTGTAAGACCTTTGATTGGGGTGAGCAGCAGGAATTGACATTTCAAACTTTGAAGGATAAGTTGTGTAATGCACCTGTTCTAGCTCCCCTCGATAGACCGAAAGACTTTGTAATATACTATGATGCATCAGGCCTAGGATTAGGTTGTGTATTGATGTAAAGAGGTAAGGTTATAGCATATGCATCTAGGCGGTTGGAAATCCATGAGAAGAATTACACCACCCATGATCTGGAATTGGGTGTGGTTGTATTTGCCCTCAAGATCTAGAGACACTACTTGTACGAGACGAAGAGCGTCATATACACCGATCATAAGAGTCTCCAGCATATCTTCAATCAGAAGGAACTAAACATGCGTCAACGTCTCTGGATAGAGTTGTTCAGTGACTATGACTGCAAAATTCGTTACCATCTTGGTAAGGCGAATGTCATAGCTGATGCGCTGAGTAGGAAAGAGAGGATTAAACCTAAGAGAATTAGAGCTATGAATATGACCCTTCAGTCGAGTATTAAGGATAAGATACTAGCGGCTCAGAAGGAGGCATCTGATGAGCCGGCAAGAATGCAGAGAGGGCTAGATGAACTGATAAAACGTAGGAGTGATGGAGCATTGTATTATTTGGATCAAATATGGGTCCCTTTGAAGGGTGATGTGAGGACCCTGATAATGGATGAAGCCCATAAGTCGAAGTACTTCGTACATCCAGGAGCAGACAAGATGTACTATGACCTTAGAGATATGTATTGGTAGCCGGGAATGAAAAAGGATATAGCTATTTATGTTAGCAGATGTTTGACTTGTTTGAAGATAAAGGCTAAACATCAGAGGCCGTCTGGCTTACTGCAGCAACCTGAAATCCCTGAATGGAAATGGGAGAGAATAGCAATGGACTTTGTTACGAAGCTACCAAGAACTAGTAGTGGGTTGTGGATCAGTGGGCATCGGACGACTAATTTGGTTCATTACGTGAACGAGTTTGCATCTACTCGTTGCTTAGTGTTTCTACACTATGCGTGAGACTTAAGATGGTTAGGTTAGCTAGGCTCTATCTCAATGAGATCATTTCTAGGAATGGTGTGCTGACTCGATCATATCCGATCATGATAGTCGTTTCACATCAAGGTTTTGGCAATCAATGCAAGAGGCACTAGGAACCTGGTTAGATATGAATACGGCTTACCACCCTCAAACTGACGATCAGAGTGAGCATAGCATCCAGACCTTGGAAGACATGCTCAGATCATGCGTCCTTGACTTTAGGGGAAGTTGGGACGTTCATCTTCCATTGGTAGAGTTCTCATATAACAATAGTTATCATTCTATTATAAGGTGTGCAACGTTGAAGCCTTGTACGTTGGAAGTGCCGTTCACGGATATAATAGGCAGAAGTAAGGACGAAGGCGACAATATCGAATAGTGACACGAGTCTTGTTGCAAGGAAACTTAATGAGAACTGATCTCGCAGGATCTAGGATTGGCTTAGAGATACACGTGATCGTCAGAAAGGCGCTATGTAGACGTAAAGCGAGAAAACCCTCTAAAGTTAGTGTGGGTGAGGATGTCTTGCTCAAATGTCGCCCTGAAAGGTGTGGTACACTTTAGGTAAGGAAAGAGGAAATTAGACCAGCAGTTCCATTGGACCCATTTGGATTCACTAGAGGATCGGTCAGTAGGCCTATAGACATATAGGACTACACGCGAACGAGCTGAATCGCGTGTTCATGAGACACGTCCTCTGTCTACCTTAGAAGTGTTTGGTGCCTAACATATAGATACCTTTGGTTGAGATGACCAAGTTAGATGTGCTAAGTTGAACTTTGTAGAGACCTGTGGGAGAATCTTGAATAGAACGCTGAGTCAAGAAAAACTTACAGCGGGAGTAGAATTGCCATCGTTAAGTTTGGTGTAAATTCGAAACAGGGGACCTGAGTTATGTGGAGCGTGAAGGATCAAATGAAACTCAAGTACCAGCATTCTTCTTTAGCTCTGCAATAGTTGGGATATTTCAGGACGAAACTCTTTGTTGGGTAGAATGTAACGCCTTTCTTTTTTTTGGAAGTCTAGTATTGTTGTCTGAATTTAGTCTCGTTTGACTAGTTTGACTTTTTGTTGAGTGTTTATTATCTAAGAAGTTACCATGTTGACCGTGGTGAATTCTCATGTTTACGCGCTGGATTGAATCTATCTGTTCCTATTCGCTTATGTTAACCTTTTTTAGTAGCGTAATTCTTTGTTCTATGCTTTGATAATGGTTCAGGAGGGCTTGCCACGTTGAATTGCATTGAAATGTAATAATAACGAGTTCATGACTGTCTGTGTTAATGGTTCAAATCTGTCTTGTTCAAATATCGCTTGGTATGTCAACATATCAACACACTTGAATGCATAGAGAGATTTGTCAGGGAGGTGTCAAATCTTTGTGGAAATTCAAATGATAAAAATGAAGGGTTTACTGAACTCGAGTGTGTTACTCTCAAAATTCATAACCCTCTATTGAAGTCTATCGCAGGGGTAATTTTAAGAGGTGTTGGAAGCTCTCCTTCCTTCCTTATTTTCCTAACTAGACACATCTATGTGTCCATAGACGTTTTGTAATTTAGCTATTTCATTGCTTTTTGGCATAATATACCTATTACAAACTACTTTGAACATTAACAAATAGATAATTTAATATACAAAATCTCATAATCGACACTTTTAATGATACCTAACAATCTCCCTAAGGGTGGATTATTACAGGGTGTTATCACTCAGAATCCAAGTGGTTTCATTAGTCACGTATATCTCCCATCTATCTTCTCTGTGCCTCTGATGTTTCAATATTTCTTCAGTCTCTTTTTTAAACTGCTTCAAAGTATTTGTGTTGTCACTTCTTTGGTGAGATCTTATTTGTTAAATATCTATACTATATTGACGTCATCAGAATTATAGCTCTTCAGACCTTCTAATACTCTATTTAACGTTGCATCACAAAACTTATGAATTTCTATATGGCTCTTCACCGTTCATTTTTTACTATTCTTGTAACATAATTGACCATGCACATGCTCATGTGATGATGGAGATACATATCATACTCTTCCATTGTCCTCGTGACAAGTTATTGTTGGGAGTGAGATTAAACTTCTGCGCTGAGAGCCTTGTTTATTCCTAAGATTGGAGTAATTCTACTCTTTCATAATATTACTGAACTTCTAATGAAGACTGATATAGACCAGTAGCATCCTGGTATCTGTGTATAATTCAGGTATATTGTATTGATAATCATTAAGTATATGTGCCTGCAATATGGTTCTTGTTAAGATTCTTGTAATCAGGCTCGTAATGATACGCGCATGCAATCAGTTAGGCATCTTCTTGTACAATCTTGTGTGATGAAACTTGTGTCATAAACCCAATTCACAGTTCATCTTGATGAGACTTGAATGATTTTTTGAATTTGAATAAATCTCTTCTTTGGTTTTAGGCTCTTTCTGTTCCTATGGTAAAATTTCTTGCATGAGGGATTCTTTCAATGTTCAACACACATATCGAGCATAAGGATTGAATTTCCTTACAACAATTATTCACCCATCTTAGGAAGTTCGTTCTTCAATATCATCCTCGTTGAAGGTAAATAGCTGGAAATCTATGTGAGTGACAAAAACTATTTTCTTGGGTCCGAAATTCCTTTCTTCAAATACAAAGGTATTGTTAATTAGAGATAATGCTGGAGCTTCAGGATATTTTGGCAGCTATGAACCAATGGTGTGTTCTTTAGTGGGATATGGAGAGAAAGAATTTCTTTCTACTCTCCTGGACAATTGCCACTCTTCAAGAATGCTGTCATCTGATCAATGGGTGTACTAATGCTCGTCTCCTGTAGTACATCTTTGTCTTAAATATCATCAGCCTCTTATAGCTTAGCCTTCTTCATTGGTCAGCGACATCTTCTTCCATAATGTCTTGTGATTACTTACTTCCTTGGTACTTTAATATTGTCTGTAGCTTAAGAGTCAGTCTAAAATCAAAATCATCTCTTGTCTGACTGACGCTAGAAGATTGATGGAGCTTGTTCCTTCGTTGTGAAAAAACTCTCATACGCAAATGGATGACTTCAAGATTACTTAAGCTTCTACTTCGAGGTCTTCTGCTGCTTCGCACTATTCTCCCCCTTTAGATGAGCATCATCATGAGGATCGTCCTGATCTCTTGGGCAAACGGCAGGAGTTCTACATGCATTTTGTAGTACTGTATGTCTTTCAAACTTCATCTGGAGAGCCAACCATATTATTATGTCTTGTTGTTGTAATTGAGGATCAGCTTTCATAGCAAGATATAGTTGATATTGTTGTTCTGGAACAGAGGATGTTTGTGATTGAGCTGGATGAACATGAAGAATATGGCCAGACATATAATTTCAAACAGACAGCATTCAACTTGTGAAGAATGACTTTTGGCAATCTGCATTCTATTTGTGTTCAAGATTTGAGCATGTGAATATTTACACGTTGCGTATGACAGTAAAATTAGCTTTAGCAATCAATATTTCCGTCTATTCTTTAGCCTTTTTCCTCTCCAGAATCAACCCTTCCGAAACATACACTAGAACTTGATTTCAAACTTGTTTAGGAACTTCTGCATAACTTGTTCTTAACACGTGGTTTATCACACGATATGTCAAGTAGATGACATAACCCATTAATCGCAGTGACGATTAGTAGCAAGTGTATAAAATAACTTTCTTGGCATGAACCTCGTCGTAAATGTGCAAAGACATAATAAACATAACTTCCGTGTATACTAGTGAAAAATGCTCTTTGTAGTGTTTGATAGCGTGAGTTTTGTCTTGAACAATGATAGAAGGCAGATTCGTTGTGTTAAGTCGTACTTTTTGTGAAGGTTGAAGCGTGATGCTGAATGTAGTATTGAGGAGTATATGTTAATTCCTGAGTTCTCAGTATCTGAAGATAAGGAGATTAATGATGTAACAGACCCAAAATCACTGTAGCAGCGGTATTAGTAACACTGATGGGGTGCGACTTAAAGTTCAAACAACAAGGGGGGGGGAAAAATAATAGGAAATGACCAAAAATGGACATTTTATGATAATATTTCATTTATAGCAAAATATTGAGTTAATACATTAGGGTACCATAAGTTTTTGAGGTCATAAACTTCCAAGATACATTTTTATAAATAATCTAAAAAGATGACTTAAGTTATTATGAAATACAAAAGTTGCATATAATTTAGATAAAACACAGAATCCATCTGTCATTGAGTGATCCGCAACGCTCCCCTTCAGTGTCATTAACCTAGGACCTGAAATTACATGCTAAAAGTCTACAACAAAAAGGTTGAGTGGAAATCATAGGTTGTTGGTAAATTGGTGGACCACAAGATCGATGTATTTATGACTCTAAATTAAATTTAGTAGTCACAAAATGTGTATTTATTGGACGGCAATAGAGCTATTTTAACTCCGGATGCCTCTAACTAGTTGTGCCACGAATGTGTAACTGTGGATGCTGGCCAAAATGCCTAAAGTATTTCTCAATGTTAAATTGCTCACTTGGTCAACTTGTGACCAGGATATTCCAGGTGGGGATTGTCAGTCCAGGATTTGATATATCCACAACACTCAGCGTGCTACTACGATGCAATTGACGGTTCATGAAATAGTGGGCGACTTAATTGGCAATACTGTGGTAACTTAGGCAATTATATTTCAGGCAGTAATTGGATAGCATACAGTTTAAAACACTTTGAAAACATCTTAGAAAAAAACTTGTGTCAATAGTAAAGTAAGCATGTATTTCAACTCCAGTAGGAGTTTGTAAAACAATTAAGTAGTAAGAGGGGGCTATAACTCACCTGTGAATACTGAGTAGTCCAATAATCACAGATAATAAGCACGCAGAAACGTGTGATGCAACCTATTTAATTTAAGGTCGGCCACCCGTCTCCGCCCCCCCATGCCATTTTTTTTGTTGTTTTGGACCCGTATGAAGTACCGAGTACTCTCAATTTATAACGATTCATAAAATCTTAAAATGTTACGTATCGTGCTATCTGTACTTGTGCGAATCCATAAGATAAGTGGTCCATGACACATGACGTTTCGAGGAGGTTAGGATACTTTAAATCTGTAAATCCAACAGCATCGTCGAAACGACCATCCGAAGAGGCCTCATTATGAAAGCTCCCCTAGTAATATAGCACTTGATAACACTTCCAATATTCTATATAGAACTAATCACCGACTTATCGGTTTTAGTTAAAAATAATATTTTAATAGTGAATACGTTTTATACAGATTTTACTTTTCGTGAAAAGATGACCTAATCTGGTGTTTTGAAGCACGGTGCTAGAGTTTCTTACGTCCAAGTCTTAGTAGTAGAGACGAGGCGATACAATAATATTACATTTTCAAGTTTTTAAGATTTGTGGATGAAATAGTAAAATTACTGTTCACAACAGCTCGTTTTGTCGTTTAGGCTTTTATTTGGCGTAACTTGTAATCGTAATAATTTTATTCGTTTTTAATCCCCGATTCATGTTGATTACTTCGAGTACGGTTATTTTATATTAAAAGTGGTATTATATTTTATAAAGATAAATTCATGATGAATAGTGATTTTTTACTGTTCATAGTCTTGATAAATGTTACTTTTATAACTTTATGTGATCGTGAATGTCGTCTGATGTAATCGTTATAGTTCCGTTTTGAACGATTCTTGCGTGTACGATCTCGTAATCAAAAGTTATATCATATTTTAGATGTTTTAAAATAAAAGTTGCTGTAATGAATAGTAACTTTTTATAAAATTAGTTTTATAAAAGTATTTATAGGTAGTAAACTCGTTTTTAAGTATCTTTTTCGTTATGAGGATCGGTTTTTTCAAGTTTCTTATCATTATGGAATCGTCATGGAAGGCGTATTATCTTATTAAACCTCATAACTACTGTCCAAAATGTGAATTTTGACAGCCCTCTGATGGTGTTGTTTCATACATGTTACTTTATTAAATCCTGTTTTATGTATTAGAATTAAGTTAGTAGTTTACGTATAAAAACTCGTATTTGAACAGATATTTTTACATATGTGGTACTTATAATTAGGTTCAATATCATCCTAGTCTTGTAAATTCATTGTAACAAGTTTAACCATCTTTACTTTCATAATTCACTTGTTGTGTTTTAAAGAAACCTTATAAATACCTAATTCTATCCTAAACTTGTTATATTACTTAAGCCTATAGGTTAACATACACTTTTTATCTTTACTTTTTCCATGATTATTTAGGAACCTTATGACATGAGATTAAAGTGTAAATAATCTTAATCATGAAATTAATAATCATTTTAATCTTTAGAAGTCCTTAGTGGTGATTATGGGCTATATTTATCATGTAACACATATTTATTCATAAGAAATAAAAGTTATAAAGGAATTAAGAAAAATTTTTGATGGATGTATAGATGTAAAATGAATGCTAATCCCACGTGTTTAGACTGAAATCCAAGCTTTCAAGCTTATAACCCTAGATTAGGTTTCCAAAACCCTAATCTTTACTTTTTCTTCTTAATACTTGCAAATGGTGATCCAAGGCTTGTAAACACCTTAGAATACCTTAAGTATGTTGTGTATAGGGTTGTATATACTTAGAAAATCAAAGTGTGAATTTTGTTTTAAGGGGTTTTTGTGCCGTGGGATTTGGAGAAGAAAAGAGAGAAAGAAATGAAGTTTTGTTAAGTATGAAAGTATGTAAACTTTGCTCATGCATGCATGGCTATTTATAGTATAAATATCTACTTAACCCAACCCTAGTTACTTTCTAACCCTAGTTAAGTTAGCATGACAAGTTTGAAAAAAAATGTGTAAGACTTACTTTATGTAATATCTAGATATTATGTAGATATTATTTACAACTTGAAACTCTTGGTCTCATCCATCTAAATTTCGGCAATATGCATGTATATGTGATGTTATATTTAATATTTTGAGTATTGGGTATAATCGTGGGTATTCGTTTAGGCGTAGTTAGGTTTTAGAACTTCCGGGTTGCATAACAGTTTTTTTATGAAACGTAAGAATTTTACGTAGCCAATAAAAAATAAGATGAACCAAAGTCATTAATTTCCTCATAATATCATATAATCTTGCTTGATGCAAAACATTTAATCATTTAAATGACCGTTACAATTGTATGATCATTTTCATCTACGCGATTTAGCTTAACGATTAAAATTAAAGTGAACGCAGTACGAGAAAAAAAATAATTAGTGAAATTAATAGTTTGTAAATGACCTGGAGAATACGGAATGTTACAGTTCTCTTACCACGTTAAATGAGCCTTGTTTCATCCAAGGCTCAAGTAGGGACATTGACGATGGTACGGTTCGGAAGAAAAGATGGGATATTTTTTACGGAATTGGTCTTCTCGTGCCCAGGTATAACTCAGCTCACCCCCCCCCCACCGCCCCACCCCCCCACACCTTTCCCGCCTCCTCCTCCCCCCCCCCCCCCCCTCCCCCCCCCCCTCCCCCCCCCTCCCCCCCACACACCCCACCACATTGCCGAGAGTTCCACACGAACTTTGGATAATGGGATTCTTCTTCGCTTTAGCTTCTTCACATCTGTTCACACGATCTCAAGTAGGTTCTTCAACAAAACGAAGATCTTTCATCCAATCTCAATTCATCCAAGGCACTGAACCATCTGGCTCAGACAAACATTTCTTGAGGTTTGGCACATGAAAAGTGTCGTGAACAAAACTTAGGCTACCTGGGGTAAAACTTCAGCCGATAAGCCACCGGTCCAACAGCTCCATGATTTTCAAATGGTCCCACATATCGTGGTGCTAGTTTTCCTTTCTTACCAATAACGTACCTCCTTCCATGGAGATACCTTCGTTAACACTCGTCTCCTGACTTCGAATTCAAGAGGCTTACGTCTCTTATCAGCATAATCTTTTCTGGCGCTTCTGACGTGTTTCAATCTTTCCTTGCATGATTGTAAAATCTTTTCAGTCGTTCAGTTGCACAAGTTCTGGTCCAATAAGCTGTCTTTCTTCCAACTTCAGTCCATATTTACGGGGGATATTAACATTTCCGCCCGTACATAGCCTCAAATGGTGAACACTTATTGCTTGTGTGGTAACTGTTATTATAAGATAATCAATCAATGGAAGATGAGTATACCCAACTGCCACCAAAATTCACTTAACACAGACGCGAAGCACGATCCTCCTGCGTCTGAATAGTACGCTCACTCTGACCGTCGGTCTGAGGGTGTAAGTTGTAACTCAGTGTCTAGTCTTGTAACCCAATGCTTCTGAAGAGTTTGCCTTTTAGTGTGACGTGAGATCGACCATACGGTCTGAAATGATTGACTCCGGCACACCATTCTCGCTACAATCTCGTTGGGGGGGAATAAAAAGCTTTGCAGCTTCTCGGTTTTGTAGTCCTCACGATATAGGTAGGAAATGAGCCGATATTGGTCAGCTCTATCCCACAAATGATCCAATTAGTATTCTATTACCCACTGATGCTTTTAGGCAACTTTTTTGTGATTAATGTCCATTGCTAACTTTTCCCATTTCCACTCATGGAATTTTGGTTGCTGAAGAGTAGGTCGCTGAAGGGTTTCTGTGTGTGCCTTTAAATATATAGGAGGCATGTAGAAGGACATCTTGCTAAGCGTCTCTCAGCAAATGTCGTTCGTCTTCAATACCTGGCACCAATTAGCAAGTTCTCAGATGTCATAGTGTAACATCTTATCTGCACCCGGATGTCATGTCTATCTTGATTGTATGGGATTCATCCATGATTAATTTGCTTAACGATTCCAAATTGATGGATCCAAGAGTACGGATCAAAGAAGTAAATGTCACATCAGCTCGTTTGCTCAGAGTGTGCTTCGCTAATCTCTAGCCATTCAGCTGGGGCTTTGAGATCCTTGGAAGCTTGCTCTGTGCTTCAAAATCTTAGTCCTAAGTCCAGAGTATGAATACGTAATACTCAGTTGCACGTACTCGTCTCGGCTTGAGTCTTTCTTTTTGCCAAGGCAGTCTGCCACCACATTTGCCTTGCTGGGTGGTATTGGATCTCGCATTCATAATCAATAAGAAGCGCGATCCACCGACTTTGGCGCATATTCAACTCTTTCTGATCGAATATGTACTGTGGAGGACTCTGTTTGGCGTCAGTGTAGTGACACTTTATCGTTAATGTTGCCAATAAAGATTATGTCCTCCGGTTTTAACGCGCGCAAAAACACCAACGCACCCAATTCTAGGAGTGGGTGGTATAAGTATTTTCATTGTATCTTCAAAACTGTCTTGACGCATTTGCAATCACTTTGCCTTGCTGCAATCAGCAAGCAAACCCAAACCTTGTTTTGATGCATCACAATAGGACCACATAAGTCATCGGGCGTCCATACGGGAGTGCAAACACAGGAAGCATTGCATTAATTTTTTCTTCCTTCAGAATTTGGGAAAGATTCTCTCTTGCTTATCGCACCAACCATATGCCTTATTCCTTTGAGTCTAACAGGGTGAGGGGCTTGGGATCTTGGAGAAATTTTCGATAAACCTTCGGTATTAACCCTTTGCCAATCTAGAAATGAAGGGATTTCTGTTGGTGACTCAGGGGCTCGCCAGTTCTTGGAGCCGACTACCTTGCTAGGATCCACGCTGTATACCATTTCTGGTTAAACCACATGTCTAGGAACTGAACTTCTGTCAACCAAAAATTCGAACTTTGAAAATATGGCGTACAACATCCTCGGTCTTGAGTAAGTTAGGAATTGTCTTCAGGTGGATTGTGTTTCTTCTTCTGGACTTGAGTAGAATCTAAAATGTTCATCAAGAACCACAATTACGAATTTGTCCAACTACGGCTTGCAGAGGGTTCATTAGTCCAAGAGATATTGTCGGCGTGTTGTCATCCCAAATGGATGATGTGAACTCAAAGTGCCCAAATCGGTTCTAAGCCGGTATTTGGTAATCGTCTTCTCGGACTCTCAATGATGATATCCGGAACGAAGTCTAGATTTGAGAGGCAAAGCACCTTGTAATTGATCGTACTCTCAAGTCATCATTCTGGAAGGAGTGTAGAACGGTTCTTTATAGTTAACTTGTTTGTTCCCTGTAGTCAATACACATTCTCATCGAACCTGTATTCTTGCTGTGACAACAGAGCAAGGTGCTCCCCTGGTGGAGTGACCCCCCCCGGTCTCCTTCGCCCTATTTCCTTCTCTCCTTCCCCTTCTTTCTTCTTCGTCTCAAATTCTCTTATCCTTTGTATTCCTGCGTGTTGTTCCCTCTTTCTTTGTATGTGGGTCGAATAAAACCTTCTCTATTGAAGTTCTTTAGTGGTTCGACAATTTCTAACATTTCTGAAGGGGCTAACATCGTATGGAGATTAACAAATATGATGCGCCTGGGATTAGACGATGCGAAATTCTACCTCTGCAATGAGGTTAACCCAACAGATCATCTGAAATACTTCGGGGAATCTGGTACAATGAGGATGTCATCAAGACTTATTCTTCTTCAGACTTGATTCATGCAAGTGATCCATGATCCTTTTGCCTGAACTCTCGCCTTGAACTTCAAGAATCTCGCATATTCGGAAGAGGAATACGACAATCTTCTCATAACAACGATGAGAAGCCCGGTAGTATGCCAACCAATCCATTCAATGATAACATCAAAACTTCCTAGTTGGGTTGGCAATCATGTCGTATTTTGAAGAAGTGAGTTAATATGACTAAGGTGCAACGTACATAAAATGGTTATTGGTGCTACAACTTTTCGTCTGCTATTGATTCATGATGTAGTGTTTCAATAGCGGTTGGGGCCTATATAATAAAGGCGTAATGCCAGAAGGATTCAAAAACTCTTCTCAGCTCCGAATCAAAGAGAATACAAGCGTAAGTGTTCATTATAGGAGAAACCGACCCAGTGACCACATTCAGATTCTGATGAGGATTTTCAATCACACACATAAGCTCTTGCACGAGCTCCATCATTCTGCTGGTTCCTTGCTTTTGGACACTTGTCCTTGAGGTGTCCTTTCTCACCACACCCGAAGAATGTACATATTTTGCAGGATGTTATTAACCTGCACCCTGGGAAAGAATACTACAATCACTTCTCTTGGTGAACCAATTTTTGACTTTTATGGCACTTTGAGGACACCGGTCCATGATGATGTAAGTGAATCGTTTGCTACTTTGGTAAATTTCCAGCCATAAATCCTTCCTCCAGCTGGGGTGCAAAGCATATGCTCCCTGATGTTTTCCTGTATCCTATTTTTGTTGCTTGGGAGATAATTGTAGTTGCGGTTGCGGTTATGGTTGTTAGTTGTGAGATTGTTTAGTTAAAAAAAATTTTGGATAATTGCGTATTGGTGTTCCTTTGGTTTGTCTTCCCATTTTCTTTTATTACTTCACTAATTCTAGCAGCCTGTACCCTGACACTGAGTTGCTCGACCCAGTGCACGGGCCTTGTTGACTTGCCTCATGCAAAGGTACGCAGGTTTAGATGAAATCAGGATTCTTCAGGAAACCCTCGAATGTACTTTCCAATTTCTTGCTTGCAGTGGCATCTATTCAGGACCCACATCAGAATAGTTCAGGAAGCGATTGCTGTAAGCCTCTATCATCTCTTTAGAGTCAGAGTCCGAGTTCTGCTCCATCTTTTCGATTTCGGTTGCTGGGCAGTATTCAGTCGTTCTTCATAGCTTTCTCACTGTTAGCTCCTGGGGATCTGGGAATTAGAATTAGCGTGTCCCAAAGTATGAAACATTTCCGTTCCACCAGGTTAGGGCACGACCCTCGAACGTGCACATAGCAAACTTCACTTTGTCATCTTCAGCACATTTGCAAATCTCAAACACTTGCTCTATCTTTTCGAACCAACGTTTCAGTCCGACTACGCCTTCAGTCCCCTTGAAAGAGTGAGGCTTGCAGTTCATAAATGTCTTATACGAACATCCCTGTATCTCTGGCACAACAGTCCCTCCAGTATTTGTTGATTACCTGTCTCCACCCTCGTATTTTTTGCTCTAGTCTTTTCTATTTTTCAATGGGCTTTGGCCACACGCCGGTCCACTATCTTCATTAACGGATTTCTTCTTAAATCTCTGGGCGGCATGATTCTGGAAAACATTACGTGTATAATTTGTTTAAGAATTTGTAAAGGTATGCAGAGTTATGGGATATGATAATGATGGAGAAAAGGAAATAGAAGGATGATTGTAGAATAATATGAATTACCTCCAGGGTTTATAATTTGAATGTTAGGATATAGATATTGATATTTGTCAAGAAGGATAGATAGTAAGAGATCGTATTTAAAACCAAACAGTTGTCATATTTATACCGTAATGCGCGCTCTATAGAATGCAATAATGATATCAGAAGAAGCAAGTAGAGGAGTGTGGGATACTGATCGCGTGGATAATGCGGATAGAGATGATGGATTCAGTAAATTTGTAAAGTGATGAAGAAAAGACATGAATTTTAAACTTTGTAGTTTTGACTAGGTTTTGGTAAAATGGACACTGTTCCCTATAACTTGGCTCTGGTTCCATCTGTAGGACAACCAAAATCAGGTAGCTGAGGGGATTGAAACATTGGGGTGCTACTCTACAACGTACAACAAACAAGATATTAGGATATGGACCTAAATGGACATTTTATAGATAATATTTCATTATTGCAAAATATCAGAGTTAATACATTAGGTTCGCGCATACAGGTTTTTGATGTCATAAACATCCAACATTCATTGTCTCAACGAAGAAATTCATAAGATGGACTTAAGTTTTATTGAAATACAAAAGTAGCATATAATTTCGATAAAACACAGAATCATCTTCATTGATATCCGCCACGGCTCCCACTTCAGTTCTTCATTACCCTACGGCTCCTGAGATTTCATGCTAGAAAGTCAAACACAAAGGTTGACTTGAAAATCATAGGTTTGTTGGTAATTTGGGTGGACCACAAGATAGATGTAAATAATGGATCTAAAAAAACATTTAGTAGTCCAAAGTTTATTATTGCACTAAGCTCATGGAACCCGAAGATTAAATAGTTTGTGCCCCAATTGTATTGGATGCTTCCAAACAACCTAAATTTATTCTCAATGTTAAATGCACCATGGTCAACTTGGACCAGAAATTCCAGGGGGGGGATTTGTCAGTCCCGATAGTTCTTTCCACATACACTAGCGCTCACTACAATAGCAATTGACGGTTCATGATTATAGATGGGGACTTAATTGGCAATAGTGGTAACTTTAGGCAATATATCTCAGGCAGTGAATCTGGAATAGCATCTGTTTAAAGAACAGTTTGAAAAACACTTGTAGAAAAACACTTGTGTAATGTAGTAAAAGTAAGCATGTGATTCACCCCGTTAGTGTTAGTAAAACAAAGTTAAGTGTAGAAAGGGAGCATAGTTGAATCACTTTGAGTATGATAGGTCCATAATCACAGATAAATTGTCACGCAAAACGTTTGATGCACAACCTATTAAATTAAGGTCTGAAGTACCGTGTACTTTCAATTTATAACATTCAATAAAAATTATTATAGTTTGTTTCACGTCGTGCTATCGTTCGGGGCTATCATAAATAAGAGGTCATGACATGACGTTAGAGGAGTAGGATACTTTAAATCGTAAAATCCAACAACATGCGAAACGCCATCCCGAGATGGCCTCATTATTGTGTGTAGCTCCGCTTAGTAATATGCACTTTGATAAACCACGTCTTATTTACTTATATAGGCATGAAATCACGACTAATCGTTTTAGTTAAAATAATATTATCAGTGAAAACGTTTATTAAATATACTTTTCGTAAAAAATGACCTAATTGGTCGTTTAAGCCCGTTGCCGCGTTTCTTACGTCCACGTCTTCGTTGTAGGACGAGAGATTCAGATACAAAATAATTACATTTTCCAAGGTTATGATTCTGTGATGAATATGTAAAATTAATGTTCACAACAGCTCGTTTGTCGTTTTAGGCTTTAATTGGCGTAAAACTTGTAATCCGTAATTATTTATTCGTTTTAATCCCGATTTTCAGTGATTCCTTCGAGTACGTTTTTTTTATTATAAAAGAGGTATTTATTTTATTAAAGATTATTTCCACTGATGAATAGTGATTTTTTACTGTTAATTGTTTATAAAATTACTTTATAAACTTTAATTATCGGAAATGTCTAATTTACTCTTTTATAGTATCCGTTTTGAACGATTCTTGCGGGTACGATCTCGTAATCAAAATGTTTATATCATATTTTTAGATGTTTTAAAATAAAAGTTGCTGTATGAATAGTAAACTTTTTATAAAAATAGTTTTTTAAAGTATTATAGTCGTAAACTCGTTTTTAACGTATCTTTTTCGTTATAGATCGGTTTTTCAAGTTTCTTATCATTATGGAATCGTCATGAGGCGTATTATCTTTATAAAACCTCATAACCTACTGTCCAAAATTCGAATTTGGACAGCCCCTATGTATTTCATACATGTTACTTTATAAAACCTTGTTTTATGTATTAATTAAGTTAGTAGTTTACTATAAAAACTCTTATACCTATTTTACATATGTAGGTAATTATAATAGTTCAATATCTCCTTGTCTTGTTAAATTCATTGTAACAAGTTTAACCTTTTACTTTCATAATTTACACATGTGAAGTTTTGTAGAAACCTTATTAAAACAATAATTTAACCTAAACATGTTTATACTTAATCCATAGGTTAAATTACTTGTATCTTTACTTTTCATGATTTATAGGAACCAATATGACATAAGATATAAGTGTATATATTCTTTATCATAATTAATAACTCATTTTCATATTAGAAAGTCCTTAGTGGTGATTATGTCTTTATTTAACATGTAACACTTATAATCTAAGAAATAAGAAGTATATAGGAAGTAAGAATAACCTTATTGATGTTGTAATAGGATGTAAAATGAATGCTAAACCTGTGTTAGACTTGAAATCCAAGCTGTCAAGCTTACTAACCTAGATTAGGGTTTCACATAACCCTATACTTTACTTTTTCTTCTTATTACTTGGCAAATGGTGATCCATCGGCTTGTAAACCAACTTAGAAATACTTAAGTATGTTGTGTAGTGGGTTGTATATTACTTAGAAAAATCTATGTGTTGAATTTTGTTTTTAAAGGGGTTTTTGTGCGTGGGATTTGGAGAAGAAAAGAGAGAAAGAAATGAAGTTTTGTTAAGTGTAAAGAGTATGTAATTTCACTCATGCATGCATGCTTATTTATAGTAAAAATATCTTGCTAACTTAACCATGGTTACTTTCTAACCCTAGGTTAAGTTAACATGCCAAGTTGATAAAAGGTGTAAGAGTTTATTTCATAAATATCTTTATAATATCTAGATATTATGTATACTTAAAAAGTCTTGTTTCTATCTTATAATTTCGGCATATATATATGTATATGATGTAATTTTTGATTATTTTGAGTATTGGGTATAATCGTGGGTATTTGTTTAGGCGTAGTTAGGTTTTAGAACTTCCGGGTATGCCTAAACGTATTTTATTATGAAACGTAAGCATTTTACGTAGCCGATAAAAATAAGATGAACAAAGTTATTAATTATCCTCATAATAATCATATAACACTTGCTTGATGTAAACATTTAATTGTTTAATGCCCGATTACATTGTATGATCATTTTCAGTCTACGCGATTTAGCTTAACGATTAAAATTAAAAGTGAACGCGTACGAGAAAAAAATAAATAGTGAAATTAAATAGTATTGTAAATGACCTGAAAATATGGAATGTTACACTTTATATCAAGAACCATTAACCACTTGTGTGTGAACGCGAATATTGTGGATAGATCTATCGGGGTTGACGAATCCTGTTTGTGTTTACCAGTGAGGTAACCAAGCGCACTATATTTGAGAATAATGGGTAATTTGGTAAATTACCTTTCCAGAAGGACATTCGTTCCTTAAATGTCATTGATATGACTTCCATGTTAATGTTTTGGTGTCATGAGCTTAGAGCAATAAGATTGTTTTCTATGATAATTGTATTCGTTGCAATTATTACCTTTTACATAAACTTGTATTCAACCATTATATTGCAAACCTGTGAATTTCACTGAACCTTTGTGTTGATCCTTTTAGCATGTTTATCTAAGGTAATTAAGCAAATCTAAGGCACGGAGTGGCATGGACTTGAAGACGTCCAAACTTGTTATCTTTCAACCTTTATGTTTTAAATGTATTTTGGGACCTCCTTTTGTAAAACTCTGATATGTAAATGAATGATAACTAAATTTTTCAAAATGTCTCTTTTGAGTCATTTTCTATGATTATGATTGTTGATTCATGAAGTAATACCCCCAATTTAGCTTTCACTGCTATGTGAGTTATCAGGGTGTTACAATTGTTCACCAAACAAAGGACTTGCATGAAGTGGACTACATTAAGTTATATGATTTCTTGAAATTCAATCAGATGGAGGTTAATGAAATCAGGGCAGAATGACTTGCAAGAACACATGATCCTTTGGCACCAATGGCAAATTCTCAGAATCCTTACAACTATCTAGTGTTTCACCCAGATCAACCATTACAGTTACCTACATGCAACAACCACAACCCAACAACAACTTTGTTCCACAACTTCATTCAACACGAACTACGTGCAACAATCAATGCCAAATTCCAAAGATGAAGAATACTAGTAGTCTATGATAAATAATCAAGAATTAGAGAGAAAATGTGTGGAAGGAAGGTTTTGTTTCTAGAGAGAGAAAGTAATATGGAATGGATGATAATAATAATAATGTGTGTGAAATGAGAAATGAAAACAACCAACCAACCACCCTCTCCAAGGCATAGAGAGGGTATATATGCT
>BQNB010025759.1:0-59292 GCA_026074375.1 Tanacetum coccineum
TGGAGAGCAAGAAAAATTAGATGGATTTGATGAGTTTTAGAATTCTCTCACACAAGAAACACACCCTTGAGCTCACTTACAAATAGTGAAGACCCAAGACCTTTGATATCTATATAAATAGGATTCGTGTAATCCCTTGAGGCATCTAGTTTTACTTTCCAGCTTATTTAGTTAACTTTTAGCTTATTGTCTTTAAAGTTCAAGTATTGTAATCTGTTTCTTAAGTTAATGAAATTTGAGGTTTTTAAGATTTAAAATTCTGTTTTTAAGGTTCATGTTTTATTAATGTTCAAAGGATTTCATAAGCTCATATAAGCTTTCTTGTTACTCTTATAAGTTGTTCTTAATATAACTTAAACAATGAAAACTTTCTAGTTTATTGTTGTTTAAGAACTAGTTTACAAATTTCACTCAAAAAGCTATATTGGATGATAAGACAAATTGGGATGGGCTTATTGCTTTTTACTAGCTTGTCTTTGACAAGCTAGAGCTTGTAGATCAGCTTATTATAAGCATTGTTTAGCCTTGTTTAAGCAAAGGCATTTGTAAGTTCCCATTTTTCAAGTTTTAGCTCATTTTACTGTTGGCTTATTGTAGTGCTTATTTACTGCTTATTACTGCTTGCTTATGCTTATTAATGATGTTTAATGCTTATTTATGCTTTCTTGTAGTATAAATCTTATTTGCTTGTGTTTTTATATAAAACTGTTAGTTTTAGTTTTTAATACTACTTAATTGCTTATGCTTATTAATGATGTTTAATGCTTATTTATGCTTTCTTGTAGTATAAATCTTATTTGCTTGTGTTTTTATATAAAACTGTTAGTTTTAGTTTTTAATACTACTTAATCTGTTTGTTTATTTCAAGTGCTTATTTCTGTGATCTTAGTGCTTAATATTGCTAAGTATTCATTATTTATCATCTGTCCTTAAAAACTTTGGTCGAAATCTGTGTTTTATAAGCTTAAAATTGGTAAATCTGTTTTTAAAGGGGTGTTTGGGTCAAGGATTCAAAATGGGTCAATTTGGTTTAAAACTACTTTGGGTCATTAAGCAAACTTTAACTAGCTTAGTTAAGTTGTTTTAATATGTTTCAAAAAGTTTTCATGGTTTAAAATAAAGTTTTAAGGGATAGTCCGTGTTTCTTTAAATCTGTGGTATTGAAAGTTTTTCAAACTGTTTCTATTGAATTTTTATTCACAAAAGTTGTTTTGAGAGTTGTTTATGTTTTCTTTTTATGTCTAAATACAGTAGTATAGAGGTTAGTTAAGTTTTCATGTGTATTTGTAGTCATAAATCTGTCAAATGCATTTTAAGTTTTAAAGTTTCAAAAAGTCAATTTTTTAATCCAAATTTTAGATAAGTTAAAACAGGTTTTAGGATTTGAAATTGCAAACATCAGCTCATTGGTGTATGAGATTAATCTGTTTGGGCTTATTGAAGTTTTAGAATAGCTTATACTAGCTTATTTTAAGCCTGCAAAAAGCCAATTTGTCCTTTAAAAGAAAACTAAAAAGTGTGCAAACTGTGTAATCAGCTTTTTTACTTAGCTTTTTCATGGCTTATCTGAATTTCAAAATGCTTTTTCTTTGCTGATTTGTGTAGCTTATTGCATAATTTTCATCTGTCTTCAGTTCACTTAGCCATAAGGATAGCTTATGGCTATTAAAAATTAGCTTAAAGTTACCCCTTAGGCTGTTTGGTTAACACTTTTGATCCAAACTGCTTATTTGCTTATTAGAGTATTTAAGCTGTTAGGGTTGCTTAATTGTGTTTAGAATTGCTTATTAGGTTAGGATTTAAGGTCTAATAGCTTATTTAGTCTTAGGTTGAGCTTATAACAGCTTATAAGCAAACTTAGTTAAGGCTTTTAGCCTTGAAGTTTTTTTTTTGTAAACTGTCACCTTTATCAGCTTATTTCTGGCTTATTTGTACGTTTAAAAAAAAGTTGTTTCATTAAAGTTGTGTGTTTACAGTTTATTTATAAGCTGTGTAAAATTTTTTAGAAAAAAAGCAAAAAGGGAAGGTGGAAGTCCAAGGTGAGCAAGGCTCGAACCTTGGACCTC
This sequence comes from Tanacetum coccineum, assembly GCA_026074375.1. Classification (NCBI taxonomy): domain Eukaryota; kingdom Viridiplantae; phylum Streptophyta; class Magnoliopsida; order Asterales; family Asteraceae; genus Tanacetum; species Tanacetum coccineum. The sequence goes on from BQNB010025759.1 coordinate 2,067, forward strand.
AACACCCTCAACCTTTCACACCACACACTCAAACCATCTGCCCTTGGGACTTCTTCGGTAATCACTTGCAAGATTAATTACTTAAAGACATTCTATTCCCATTTTTCATATTAAAACCGGTAGCTTATTTTTGCTTTTTTGTAGCTTATTTGATAGCTAGCTTATCCAACTTATTTTTCCTAGGATCTTCATAGCAATTAGGACTTTTGTGCATTTTTTTAGATTTTTCCATAAGTGTTTAATATTTTTAATTAATTTTCTTTTTCAAAATTTTTGAAAAGTCATTTAAAATTAGTAAATTAATTCAGAAAATTACAAAAAAAATAGTTTTTCATTTTAGAAATAGTATTTTGAGGTTTATAAAGTTAAAAAATCATTTTCATCATTTTTAGAATTTAAATTTCATTTTTAGCTTTTTAATTTAAGTTTAGAAATTAGTTTTAAATTATAAATAGTAGTTAAAAATAGTTTTCTTAGTTATTATCACATTTTAGACTTTTCTAAAGTAGAAAATCATTTTTTGGAATTTTTAGGTATTAATTTGTCATTTTCTAGAATTTTAAATAGATTAAATAGGTTTTTAATTCATAAAAAAATATTAAAATGTCAAAAAAAATATAATTACTTTTTAGAAAATTTTCTTTTATCATTTTAGAGGTTTAGAAACTAAGTTTGCATTTTTAGGGTTAATTTGATTTAGTTGATAATTTAGACGCGTTTTAGGATTCCCGTTATTTGATTTCTTTGTTAATCGCCTTATTTGTTAGTATTAGCATGCCTTTTTGTCTTTTCCGTAGAATTAGAAATCAAATCCAATCAAATCTTGTTCCATTCAAACATCAAATATCAAACCGACTCTCGACTTTCTATTGCACTCCTCGTTGGGAAAAACGACCCGGGAATATCATATACTACTCGGATTTCATTGATTTTCTTTCTTGGAACCTTTTCAAGGGTCACTTGACTTGGTTTGGTTAATATAAGTAGTATATTATTTATTATTTATATGTACCTAAAACTAGAAATCAATTTTTGGCGCCGCTACCGGGGAGGAATGTAAGACGATTATCGTTTCCGACGTTTGCCAATTAGTGCTTTAAAGATCCTTCCGTGTGAAGTTATTTTGCTTATTTTCTTATAAAAATAAAAAAAATAAAAAAGATTTTCTTTTTCTTTTTTTATTATTATATATATAAGACAAGAAAAAATAAAAAATATAAAAAAAATTGTCCTTATATATAAATAAAATGAATCAATTATATAATACTCTCAACTTTGAGTATTATCATTAATAAGTTCCCGAACCAAAGATCAAAAACTTGCCTTTTGTGTCACTTGCGAAGTACGGCTCACCTTTGAAAGTTAAACAAACTATAAGAGGGGTATAAGGAGGGTTGTTCCGAGGAACTACGACCCTAAAGGAGAAGGTTTTTAATAGCTTCGCGCTTTCCTACTCCTCCTCTCCTTTGTGCGTTTTTCTTTCAGAGAGCTACCTTGAAGCTTGTTAATTATTAGGATTTAAGTTGTCTTATCTCACTGTCCGTTATTAAAATAAATCTTTGTGAATAAATTGTTGAAAAACCAAAATAAAATAAAATTAATTAGTATAAATTCTCTTTTTAGTGCATGCGCGCTCGTTCTAAATCCTGTAATTTTAATCGTCCTCAACAACAAGTCCCACCGGCTTTTGTTGAACCATTTGATCTTGATGATCTTGAAGAACCTATTGAAAATCAAGATCCTCCCATAGTTACGATGGCCGATACACGTACTATGGCACAATTGCTCCAAGCACCCACCGAGGGTTACGAGGATGCAATCGTTGTTCCCGCGATCACCGCGGACAACTTTGAGCTTAAACATGGTTTGCTCACTCTTGTGCAAAATAAACAATTTTTCAGACTTGATAAAGAAGATCCTCATGCTCACATTCGATATTTCAACAAGATCACTTCTACTTTGAAGTTCCCAAATGTCCCGAGTACGTCGATTAAGCTTATGCTTTTTCCATTTCCCTCAAGGGGGCCGCCCGAATTTGGCTTAAAAAAGAACCCCCTCGATCGATTCTTACTTGGGATGATCTTGTTTCGAAATTCATCAACCAATTTTTCCCTCCCTCCAAGACAATAAATCTTCGTAATGAAATCACAAATTTTCAACAAAGATTTGATGAATCGTTTTATGAGGCATGCGACCGATTCAATGATCTTCTTCGGGCATGCCCACATCATGGGTTTTTGGAATTGCATCAACTCGATACATTCTTGTAAGTAATAAGATATCACTAACAAATGATTCGATCCGGAGGTCGGGGAGGATTAAACAAATAAGAAGCCATTTTATTTAGTGAGAGCCATCATCGAGAGCAAATCCAAAGTTCGTTATTCACGAAGCAAAGCGATTGTTGCCAAAGTGAGTACGAGCTCTTTAACCACCGGTGTTCACCCAGTTGCCGAACTTATAGACATGGTGGGAAAGCCTTTCGATAAGAAAAACCAATCCCAAGCTCCCGCTACCGTAAAAGCGGTCGAGGAAAGTTGTGTAACTTGCGGTGGTGCTCATTCTTACCGTAATTGTCCCGCCACCGATGGCAAAAGGTTTTTCGTGACAATCAAGAATACGTTTAACAACCGTCGCGGTTGAAAAACTACAACCAAGGAAATACCGGTTACCGTCCCCCGATGGTTGCAAATCAAATTCGACCTCTCCGGTTTTCCTCCCATTTCAAAACAATCAAAACAATCAAAGAAATAATCAAAACCGTTACAATCAAAACCGGGGGAATAATTACAACCAAGGTCCTATTTATCAACTCCTGGCTTACCAAGCTCCGGCTCCTCAAACACAAGGTGTGTCAAAGGATGACTTTCAAATCTACATCAAAGCTAAGATCGGGATGAAAAATAACCAAAAACCAAAACCAAAACATGCAAAACCAAATGACCAATTTAACGGACATGCTTACCAAATTCATGAATTCCAATACCGCCTCTACTTGGGCTCGGGTTCTCTTCCTAGCAACACCGTTGTCTAACACCTAGAGGTGACTGAAACATCACTACCCGAATGAGTATTTTCTTATGATAGGGCCTCCAGTTCTACCTTCTGCCTTTTTTCTCTTCTAAGGTGTGGAAAAAAAAAAATGCGAAACCCGAGGTGACAAAGGATACGGTGCAACCGAGCACCGAAAACATCCAACCTCTGGAGGTCCAAACTCAAATTGATGAGCCCGTTGTTGCTCCAAAGACTAAACCGACCACACCACTAATCCATCAAGATAACAAGGAGAAGCTCCGTGAAAAAGACGATCTTTTAGCTTTGAAATTATGACATTTATTCAGAATCTCCACTATCGAGCTAAGCTTCGCGGATGCACACCCTAAAACATTCCCCAATTTTGAACCAATGTTTTAGAAAGCTTCTGCATAACAAAGATAAGATAATTGACATAATCAAAATGCCGGTGAATGAAAAATATGCTCGAGGTTATCCTCAAAAAGGGATTTTCCCGGAAAAAACTTTATAACCAACCCGATAGATTTCTTATACCGTGTGATTTTTTTCAGAGATGGATAATTCTTAGTCCTGACCTATCATCGTGAGCAAGCAATCAACCTAATGCCTCTTTCCGAATGGGAAAAGCTAAATCTCTCAGATTGACAACCCGATTGAATACTTGAAACTTGCCGACAAATGATTTTTCTACGCCTATCGCAAGCCGAAGATGTTTTCGTGAAAGTTGGAACATTTTTCTTTCCGGCCGACTTCGTTGTCGTTGATTATATTGCCGATCCTCGGGTTCCTTTGATTCTTGGGAGACCTTTCTTGACGACGGCACGAGCTTTGATTGATGTTCACGGTGAACAAATGACCCTTCGACATGATGACCAATCCGTAACATTGATGTAGCTTGTGAGGAGTATGCTCAAGAAGTACTTAGATTTTCGAACATTTCCAAGAGTAGCAATATTTGCAGTGTCCTCACGCAATGTTATGACGTAAACATTTAATCGAAAACTAGAATCTCAATCCCCCTCAGAAGACTAATAACCTTGAAAGTAAGCTTACGTGTTCACAAGGGAACAAGAATCAAAAGCTCGACAAGTCCCAGTTTTCACGCACCATTATTTATCAATAACACTAATAAATCCTAATATTTTTGGATTTCTTTTTCTTTTCTCGACTTCCTGTTTGACTTCCTTAAATTAATATCAACATTGGGATCATAGAAATGAGAACGCCCATAGAATAATCTACGGATGACCGAAATGGATAAATTCATCGTCCCCAATGATTTTCATTCACTAGTTCCAAACCAAGCAATTAACAAGACTTGTCATATAAGTCTTAAATGCAAAGCACTCATACGTATAACTTTGAACCATTTAACTCCCAACATGGATATATGATTTAAAATGTTGTACTCATAATCAACTCAACTATAATCAAGCTTATTTCCCATAAGTCATAGATTCAAGATGAATCTGACTCAAAGCAAACAACTTAATATACCTTTAAACTTGAATTTTTAAAGAACGAAATTTTAACTGTAAACGTTTTGCAACATCTTCCATCATTATAATCCATAAGTTTCTTAAAGCGCTAGGATGCGTTGCTTAGTTGAACACCTACCTAGCCATCGCTCCCGAGTAGGATATAACAATAACGATCGGTGTTCTTAGTTTGAAAACCACCCGTTGCTAGCGATGGGAAATCACATCAATACCTTCTACCTTATATTGCTAAGGATATGTGTCATAGTTTTGAACCCTCACCTAGACCAACCTATCCTGGTGGAGATATCACACACAAGAAAAAAGTAAATAACAGCCAAATCCCTAGAAGTAAAGAGTACTTAGTTTGAACCCCCACCATCGCGGTTGGCGGAGTGGGGATACACGACACATCTTTTACTTGTTCCATATAAATCAAATGTATGCTTCCCTTGGCATTTAATTTCCAATATTCATCGCATTTTGCATTCATATTCATTCCATGCTTCTTTGGCATTTTAACTTTCCCCCGAATTTACTAAGACCATAAAAATCTCGCTTTAAAGAATCATTAACAGATTTGAATCTTTTTCAAAAACAGTAATGACTTAGTTGAATTGAAATGACACGTATGATTAGGCGGATTAGAATCTAAGTGGAGAAAAAGCCACAAGTTACTCATATAAGTTTTAGAAGAATCTTGCTCAGCACATAAACTTATATTTAACTCTATCACTTCTTGTTCTTCACCTTATTAAAATTCGAAGCAATAGAATTCGTGAAAGCTTAGCCTACAAGCGGTAAGTTGAGGAACTAGCTAGGGCTCAACACGCCCGATCGAGTCAAAAATTATTCTCATTCTAACCCATAAGGAAAGAAAGTCAAAACGTGACAAAACACTATTTTATTTTGAAAAATTTTAAAAATTTTCAAATTATTTTTTGGTATTTTTGCAAAAATTTGGTGGTAAAAACGGAATAAACGTGATAACAACAGAAGCAGCAAAAATCAACTCGAAGATTCCCCTCAAACTAGAACTAAACATCGTCCACGATGTTTGCAAAGGGTTTCTACGTAAATCTAAGGCCGTTTATGAAGTGTTCCAAAAGATAAAACGTTAGTCCGATAGATTCGGATACTAGAATTCCCAAAATAAAGCTGAGGATGTGAAACTCATTGTATACTAGCGAGCATGAGAGTTCTTCCACAAACCGGGGAAATCCTGAACATATAACACAAAGCCCAACAAAACATGGACAAAAACAAAACACGGGTTAAGGGAAAAATGTAAGCCTCCTCACACAAAACACTTATTATTACTACTAACTGATAAGCATGGGGTGTCCTCCCACGAAGCGCTTGTTAAAGGTCGCTATGCTTGACCCTCCCCCGAAATATTGGTCATGGGAACGTCAGGAGAACTGGGACAACCCTCGGTTGGTATGTCCCCTCCAAAGTAGTGTTTTTTAAAATACGATACCATTCACTTTAAAGATGGGCCGGGATTTTGAGATAACTCGACGTGCCATAAGGAAATACTAAGAACAAATGGTGAATGTTCGGCCCAACGGGATTACAATTTGCCCGAGAAAATCTTCAGTCTAGATTGAAGAGGAGAACAACGATCACCAACGTTGAAAACGCGGTTTTTTATCTAAGCAACATGGATCCTCTTGTTTTCCTTCTTATAGATTAAAGAGTTTCGACGGCTTTGATCACGAAGTTCATTTAAGTTCATTCAGTGAACTTTCCTGTGATACACCCGCAGTTTTGAACATCAAAATTTGTATGCTTAGAGGGCCCAGTAAAGGCTTTATGCACAACTCGATCGGTAGATGACATGCCCTTTTTCATGAACACAAGCTTATACGGAGTGCACCCGATGGGTGTTTGTAAGCACGGACGTTCCTAGAGAGCATCGTCTAGTTGTCCGACAGGAGGCAACGATTTTCTCCCACAGGTTCTCTCAAGATACGCTTTAAACCACGATTTAGACAACCTCAACTTGCCTACTTGTTGTGGTGAATACGCGGTTGAGAGACGTGGATGACTCCTACATAAGCATGACCTTTGTAAAAGCTGGTCATTGCAAAAGTGAGTTCCGCGATCCTTATGATAAGCATCGGGGGCACCAAATCAAGAAAGAGAGAGTTTGCAAAATTTGCAAACAACCGGGCATCATTGGTGGGGAGCGCTGTTTGCTTCCAACCACATTTTTGACAAGTATCAACAGCCACTAGTAGTACTTGTTTCCTTTTGAAGACGGGAACGGCCCCATAGAAAATCAATGCCCAGATGTCAAAATTTCACAAACTTGGATAGAGTTTTGTGGCATCTCATCACATGCTTAATTTTTCCTGACGTTGACAAATGTCACAACGGGTGACAAAGCATGGGCATCCTTGTAGATGGTGGAGACTAATAAATCCTGATCGAAGACCTTTCTTGCTGTGTAATTGCACCATATGTGTCCCCCATAGTCCACTGGGCAAGCTTGAGAATGTCTAAAGCTTCTTGCCGGAAAACACAACGTTCTATCACCTGACAGCACAGATCTTAAAACGGAAGGGATCATCCAGAAATAATGTTTGACATCCTTGAAAGAATATATTTTTGTGTTGGGATGTCATTCCCTTGATAAACGAATTCCCCGCATGAATATGTTTGCAAATCTGCAAACCATGGGTACTTTGATCTGAAGAGCAACAAACCAAGAGTTTTTCGAGAGAAATGCTTCATTGATTTCTTTGTTCTCGAGTTATTGTCTTGATGAGGGTTTCAAGTCCTGGACAGATGATCGGCCGGCGGATTCTCACTCCTTTTTTTTTGTCTCGAATTTCAATATCAAATCTTGGAGCAATAGGATCCACCGCCTGCGTCTTGCCTTAGCATCTTTTTTGGCAAGAGATACTGATGGCAGGAATGGTTAGTATACACTATGCTTTTGGACATAACAAGATAAGACCGGAATTTCTCAATCATACACTCTACGGCAAAGTAATATCCATTTTCAGTAGTAGTGTAGTGAGTTTTGATGCTTCGTTCATTAATTCCTTGCAAGCATAGTTATAGTTGGAAATGCTTGTTTTTTTCTTTCCCGAGACTGCCCCAATGCGAAGTCGCTAGCAATCGTACATCAGTTCAAGCAAGTCCCAGATCGGGAGCAATTGAAGATCGAGAGCCTCAGTCAATTTTCCTTTTGAGTTATTAAAGAATCGATACACTCTTCAGAGAAAAAAATGGAGTCTCTTTTCACAAGCAAATGAGTCATAGGACGGGCCAAATTTTGAAGTAAGATCCCGAATGAATCGTCCGGTAAAAACCGGCGTGCCAAGAAACTACGGACACCATTTGACAGTAGTCCGATGAGGAAGTATTATCTATTACTTTGACTTTTAGTTCTATCAACCTCACAAGTCCCATTTAGAATTTTTGTGTCGAGAACATGCCTTCCTTCACCATAAAATGGCTCTCTCCCAGTTCAAAGACAATTGGTGTCTTCACACCGTTTCAACATCTTTTCTAAATGGGTTAGGCACGTGGAGAAAGAGTCCCCAAAGACCGAAAAGTCATCCATGAATACTTCCATCGTTTTTTCAATCATATCGTGGAAGATTGCCATCATACATCTTTGGAACGTGCCCGGAGCATTGCATAGCCCAAAAGGCATGCGACGATAGGCAAAAGTTCCGTATGGGCATGTGAAGGTTGTCTTTTCTTGATCTTTTGGGTCAATTGGGATCTGAAAGTAACCCGAGAAGCCATCGAGGAAACAGTAGTATTCGTTTCCTGCTAGTCTCTCGAGCATTTGATCCATGAATGGTAATGGGAAGTGGTCTTTTCGGGTGGCTTCATTAAGTTTTCTGTAATCAATACATACTCGCCATCCCGTGACCAATCGAGTAGGAATCAGCTCATTCTCTTCATTTGTGATGACAGTCATACCTCCTTTTTTAGGTACACAGTGTACCGGGCTCACCCAAGGGCTGTCAGAGATGGGGTAAATCAATCCAGCGTCAAGGAGTTTTTCAACCTCCTTTTTTATAACATCGTGAATTTTTGGGTTTACCCTTCTCTGACTTTGCACAGATGGTTCATAGTCCTCTTCCATTAGAATTTTGTGAGTACAAAATTCCGGGCTAACACCCTTTATATCGGAGAGTTTCCAAGCGATGGCTCGCTTGTGGGACTTAAGAACCTTCAAAAGAGCTGCCTTTTCCTCATCTTTTAAGTCTTTAGCAATAATGACAGGCAACTTATCGTCGCCTTCTAAAAATGCGTATTCAAGATGAGGTGGTAGTTCCTTTAGTTCAACCTCGGGAGGTTCATTAATGGAAGGTTCAACGGTTTTAGCTTCACAGAGTTTGAGTTCTTTCCTACCTCCAGGCATATATTGTTCATGATTTGGGAGGGGGGGTGGTGGTTCACTGTTCAAAATTGCTTCTAGAATCAGGATGTCCCCCTCAGTATCCTGATAATTGGATCATACTTCAGATTGAAGTTGGATCGTCTTCAAAGCAAGAAACGAATCTGCTTCTTCCATTAAGAGAAAAAATCACTGCCCCGAAAGGAGTGATAGTTGGAGAAGCAGTAAAACAATAGGCTCAGAATATGGAGTTGGAATGCCACTCGCGATCACTTGAAAATCCTAGACCTCTTTAGCATACTCATCACAAAGCCATTTCGATGAAACGTCGATTTTGTTGCCGTCATATGGTCGTAATCAAATCCCAGCTGTGTATTATTGAGGTTTGGTCAAGGTTTGAATGGATGGCTTTCCATGCAACACGAAGGGTAAACTCTCTCCATAAACATCTATCAAAGTCATGACTTGATTTAAGTAAACATCGCCCGAGAATCAAAGGTCCTCGGGGGTCTGGATCAAATCAACAACACAAGTCAGCTGGAAAATTGGAACTTTTCCCACCATTAGACGGACTCTTTAGCAATACCAATTGGTTCACAAGTGATTAACGATCTGCTCGCTCTAACGTCATGCAAGTTGGGGTTAGTTTATCAGAAGAATCGAGATCTCTCCAGACAAATAAGTCATGAGATTAATGCTCGCTACCAAGATCGGCCAATGCGTTGCATGTAAGTAATCCTGAAAATTCGCATCGAATCAGAAATCGACCAGGTTCTCCAAGTTTCTTTGGTAACTTGTTGAGGATGACCGCAGAAAACATTTCCATTCAAAGGAGTCTTGCCAAATCGCTCATTTTTCCTTGTTTCCATCAGGTTTTTAAAGTTGAAGCAAATTTAGGCAATGAGCATCAAGCCATCGGTAAAGCTAAACTCGAACTAAATCTCAAAAGATTTCATACAATTTCATCGATTGATCGTATAGCATTTTCTCCTTGCGTTTTTCATCATTTCTCTTCCGTGTATGGGAAATGGAATGATGCATTTAGTAACTGGAGTATTAAACAAGGAGCAACATTGGCTCATGAATTAGGAATAACGAGTCTGATTTTGTTAACAACTAGGATGTTGGACCCGTCTTTCGGTGCTTCCATTATCTAAGCATGTAGGCATCGTGTCCTTTGTCCACCTCAGTGTCCATGATTACCTGCTTCGGTCTTGGGATGGTACACCACTTCGGGTAGTGATACCTTATAAATCGACCCTTAGTTGGTAATCAGTGTTGACCAGAAAGTTTCCAAACCGAAGTAGACAGCTGTATTAAGCAGTAACAAATTTTGAAAGCATACATTAAATTTGCCATTTGGGATTGAAGGTTTTGACCTTGGATTTGCAAGTTCACTCAACACTAAAACTGCATCATTGGCTGTGACATATCCTTCAAATCTGTTCTTAGACACACCGTGTGTACCTGAAGGACGAGTCCTTGATTAGCTACTAGGTAGATGACTACTTGGTTGATGAACACGTAGGTCGATAAATCTGACTTGGTTTGAATGTTTCCTCTGTTTTTGATTGTAAAGTTATTTCCTCGATTGAAATTGTTTTTGACCAAATTTTGCATGAGTGATTCGAACAGGAGGAAATCCAGGAGGTCGAATTTGATTTGAGACCATCGGAGTGTCGATAACCAGAATTAGCTTGGTTTAAATTGGCCGCATTGCGGCCTGGTACACATACTCTCTTTGGATATTGACATGTACATGTTGCCAGTTAGTGGCTGGACAGTTTTGATAAGAACTGAACCTCCCCCACAAGTAACACAACTTTTGTTCAACCCGCTTTAACGGGGGCGAAGGCTGTGTTTGTTCTTTTTCTATCGAAATTAACGCCCCGAACCATGTCTTTGAGTTCAGCAAACATCAGATGAAATAGTGGGGTGGAAAGAGCTTGTACTCAATTTAAGCTACAACAGCATTGTTTTCTTGACTGACGAACCTTAGACTTGCTCTCGATAATTTTTAAACATTCTCGAGCAATTTTGTCTAAGAAGTTACTCACCTCGAAGCGAGTTCAATTGAAATCTTGATCATATTGAGTTAAGGGTCATTAATAGAATGACTCGAGTTGATGCAATTCTGAAAACCCATGATGAAGGCATCCCCTTAAAAGATCAATGAAACGATCCCAAGCACATAAAAACACCATCAAATTTTTGCTGAAATACTCTGATTTCATTTATCTTGAAATTGTCCGTTTTAGAGGGCGGAAATGAATTTGTATAATAAATTTCGAAACAAGATCATCCCATGTTTCAATCGACGAAGGGGGTTCTTTCTAGCCAAATCCGGGCTGCCCCCTTCGAGAGAAAAACGGTAAAGCATAAGCATAACCGTCGTATTTGGTAACGTTCGGAATCTTCATCGAAGAAGTGAATCTTGAGTTGAAATAACGGCTGTAGCAGTGGGTCCTTCTTTATCGTGTCCATAAAATTTGCTTGTTTTGGAACAAATTTGAAGACCAGACTTGATCTCAAGTTTATTTCGCGGTGATACTTCAGGAAATAACTAACGCACCACGTAACCCTCGGTGGTGCTTCGAGCAATTGCGCCATAGTACGATTATCGCCATCGAAACTATGGGAGGATTATCAGGTTCTCAGATTAGAAGAATCACAGAAGTTTTGGATCTAACATTGTGGTTGTCGACCCGTCTACCGGCTTGAGAACGAGTGCGCATGCACAAAATAGAAAATACAAAAAGAAAATTTTACACAATTTTTTTTTGGTTTTACAAGTGATTAATTCACCATTGATTTACGACAAAGAGATAAGACAACTTAAACCAAAATAAATCTGCTCACTTCACGGTAACGCACAAAAAAGATAAACCAACAGGTGAGCGAGGCGTAGGAATAGCAGCGAAGCTTATTTCTCCATTCAGGTCGAAGTCATAGGAACAACCCTCCTTATAGCCCACTTTATAGTTATTTACCTTTTCAAAGGTGAGCCGAACGTCGTAAGCGACACAAAAGGCAAGTTTTTAAATCTTTTCGAGTGGGAACCAACAAGTTCACCGAACATATTATGAAAATACCTCATTTGAGATATAGTATTTGGTAATTTAACCAAGTTGGTGAAATTAATTCTTTTTTAATTATAGGAGTACAATGTTTATTAAATAAATAGATATTTATTTTTTTTTTACTTTTTTTGGATTTTTTAAATGATAAATTTACTAAACAGAAATGAAAATATTTTTGCATCTTTTTTATATTTTAATAATAAAAGAAAATATTCACAAATTTCGAAAAACAGATGGCCAAAACACGAAACGATAAACGTTTGCACATCCCCTCCCCCGCAACAGGCGCCAAAATTGTCCTCTCAAACTATACTTAAAATATAAAAGAAATAAAAAAAATATCAAATATGATAGTAAAATAGTCTAAAACAAAGAGTCAATGAAACCGATGAAGTATAGTATAGAATCCTATCCCGGGTCGTAAAATCCCCAACGAGGCTGTAATGAGGGTAAATCGATACGAAAGAATTGATGATTTGATTGAAAACAAATGATTTTTGATTTTTAAACTAGATAAACTAAAATTAATTAAAGAAACTAAAATTATTCTACGGGAACAACAATGGAAAATAGGGAATCTTAAATTATACTACGGTGTAAACAAAAATATTCTACGATAAATCCTAAACTATATACGGGAGCATAAATAATGGCCAATGAAATCCTAAGAAATCTACGGGGAACATGATTAGGCTAAAAATGCTTAACTAAAATAATTAAAACTAATAAACTAAATTAAACATGCAATTATAGACTACCGGGAATTAAGTCACAAGCTAAAACTAAAAATTACAAAAATAAAGTCCTAAAATTAATTTTAAAATTTAAATAAATTAAAAATATTCTAACTTAAAAGAAAATGTAAAAAATTTCAAAATTGGAGTTAAAAAGCGAACAAAACGGTAAGAAACGAAAAAGTCGAACACTTATATGACCGGAACAGAAAATTTGGGCAAAATCACCCTACAACAAAGTTTTAATAATTTTTCCTACAAACCTATTGAATAAAAAGAAAATTTTCTAAAAAAGAAAAATAATTTTTTGTTAATTTTTGTATTTTTTATGAATTTTTAAATATTAAATACTAATTAAAACAAAGAAAATAGAAAAAGATAAAAAATAAAAGTCTAAAAATTCTAAAAAAAATCAGATTAAATAAAGAAAAAGTTAACAAAACTAAAAATGTAAAAATGCCCAAAAGTTACTGTTTGAATTAAAAGTAATTAAACTAATTAAATCTAAACCTAATTTAAATTAATTAAATTAAATAAACTAACTGTGGTTAACCTAAGGGACTAACAGTGAAAGGACACAAGGACTAACGAAGCAATTACCTACTAACCTCAAGAACTAACAGTGTTAACCAACAAAAAGAAAAATTACATAATTGGTCCCTGAAATGGACCCCGATTACAAGGCAAGTCCTAAGTGCTTATTAGGCAAAAGTCAAAGAACACAGTTGTTAGAACGGTGCTTAATGGGAGAACATTTCTATAAAAGAGAAGTGCTGAATCTAACATAATAAGCCAGAAAATTGAGTCTTATTGGTTGACAAGAATTCTAAATAAGCTTAAAAAAGACTTATTGCATATTTTATCTATATAAGCTAAAAGGGTTATTAAGCTAATTTTTGATTATCTTAAAAGTCTAAGCTAAATCTACTTTTTAACTAAACAAGATTACAATAAGCCCCTAAAAAAAGCTTTAGAGAGTAATAAGCTTATATGGACAGAATTTTTATAAAAGACAGAAATAGGGGGTTTTCAAAGCCTAAAATAAGGCTAAGTTCGAAGGGAATTAAGCTGAATAATTTTGGATCTTAAAAAGCAAACTAAATAGCAACACTAAACACTCAAAAAGTATCAAGGAGACTCTACAGCAAAATAAGCCTAGAAAAAGTGTGGCTTGAATTATTGAGCTCAGCACCAGGGTACTATAAGCAGTGGTTATGAGGGAGTATTTTTTGTGGGCATATGAAAATAAGCACAAGAGTGCAAAATAACCCCAAAACCCAATGTCCAAACAGATTATAAGGTGGGTTGGACAATGGAGCTTATTTCCAAAATAAGAGGGCTTAAGGATCAACTAAGATCCCTGCGATTTATAAGCTCAAAGTCAAAGGTTTCAAAAAATTAATAAAACAAACTTAGACAAACATTGGTCAAATAAAAAGGGACACAAACAAAGGACCTTTTAAAAAGAAATTTGGTGACAAAAAAAGAGCACAAAAAAGTATTGATTGCTCTAAGCTGTCTAAGCACTTAAGCCTTAAAGCTTAATTATTTTAGTAAAAATATGACAGAAAGAGAAGGCTCCCAAAACCTTAAATTTTGTATCTGAAATGAGTACTTAGGATTGTCTAAATAGTCACATAACACACAGCCAAAGTGTGGCTGAGTGCTGTGACCCATACCCCACACCCAAACTCACCCCTATAATAAACAGCTATACCAAACACCCCCCATAAGTAAGAGAAAATCGATCTTAACTTAAATTTCTACAGACTACTAATGCAGAATAAGAATAGTGACAGCAGGGTAATAACGAAACCAGCAAACTCAAATATTATTTTTCAGGATTAACAAAGAATTTAAAAGACTAAATAATATTGAAAAACACAAGAAACATAACACAACATCCAAACTTGAATTAAACATTTAAAACAGTAACATTACCTTAAAAAGCAATCTGGAAACTTAAATTACAATTAATTAAAAATAAACAAGGAAAGCGTAATAAAAAACTAAGTGTAGGTTACGGCTTGTTTTTTCTTTGAATTTTACATAAGACCCCCCCCCCCCTCAAGGTCTTCAACAGCATCTATCTATGTTGTTTACTTGTGTGAGTACAAAGCCTCAGCATCAACTCTAGCCATTGATTGGTCCTTGTGCTTCTTTTTAATCAATCCCCACCATTGATGGTGCTTCGGGTTTGGGGAGATTGCCAAGGTGGCAACTTTTAGGGTTAGTGGGTTGTGGGAAGGGATTGGACTGGGTAGAGGAGGGGTTGGGTAAAAGGAAGGATGGTGAACTCGTGAGGGTGTGGCTTTTTAGGGTTTTGGCGGGAAAGGTGAAAGAGGTGAGCTGTTATTGGTGAGCAGGTTTTTGAAGGTTTCAAGTGCCCAAAAAGAACCCCTCGGGTTTCATTTACTTGCCACTCTTTTCTTTCTTTTATTTTTAGTTATACACGAGTTTGGAAAGTGGCAATTTGGGCCCTTGTGTTTTATTAAAACAAAGATATAAAAGGTTTTAAATAATGGCAGTTTCAGCCCTTGTGTTTTAAAAGAGAAAAGGAGTTTGTAAAATAACAGTTTCAGTCCCTCTCTTTATTTATTTAAATTTTCTTTATAAAACATAGTTTAAAAATGACATTTTAAGTACCTAATGTTTTTAAAAAAAAAATGTTTTGGGCTTCCTTTGGGTTTTGGGTTTTGTATTGGGCCAGTAATGGGCTTGGGTTATGTATTGGGCCCAATAGCGGTTGAGATATGGTTATTTGGCTTTTTAAGGCCAATAAAGAGTTACCCTAAAACCCTAATTCCTCCTATAAATACCATGTTATAACACATACTAAATCGTTTCTCATTTCCAAGCCTCATTAAAAATCTCTCATCTCTCTTTCTCTCCTTCTGGCTTACGACACACACCAAACACCCTCTTAGGGTTTATTTTTCTTAATTTCCTTTAAGTCCAAGTATTCTAGGTTGATTCTTGTTCATATCTAAGGTGGTTACAAGTGTTGGTTCTTTGATTCTAAGGGTTTGTTCAAGATCTATAGTTAGGGTTTTGATTATTCAAGTGGGTTTTGCAAGATTTGTTGTTGGGTTTTAAGATCTAAGGTGTTCATAGTTAGATCTTGTGTTTTCATCTTGATATCTCTTCTTCTTGTAAGTATATTCTTGATCTTTCTTTTATATCTCTTTTCTTGATCAAGTCTTATATATATCCTTAGTGTTTGTGTTATTTTCAAAAAGAAACTAGTAGGTTTATAAACTAATAAAGTTTTCATATGTTTTAATGTTATTACTTTGATTATGGAAAGGATGAGAGAACTTATGGGTTGCAACAAAGAGGATGATGGAACTAGAATAGATTCAAGTGTGGTTTTTGTTGGATTGATTAGTAGTGAACGGAGTTAAGTTAGCATAGGCACTATTGTGAAGTTTGGATGGATTTTTGAGAGCGTTTGTGAAAAATATGGTTGCTGATCTAATTTTGTTTTGAGGATTTGGGCGACTTAAAAATGTTTTCATTAGGCAAGAAAGTAGTTTTTAGAGAGCTCGTTTCGAATAGATAGATTTTCATAGGTCGAACACTAAAAGTGGATTTAAAACGGCAAAGTTATGACAAAATGAATTTTAGAACACTTTTTGGAAAAATACTTATTTAAGGTGCTGATTGGAAATAAAAAAGAGGTTTTCGGACACTTTCGGACGTATTTGAGCTTTTAAAACATTGGCGAAACGTATATAGACACTAGTATATTAATTTAAAGTCGCGAAAGTTGTGCTAAAATTGCTTTAATGAGTGAGATAGACCTAGGTTTTCGTCAAGTATTTTCGGACAGATAATTTTAAAATATATTAAAATCGTTTTACAAGCAAGCGGGTTAGGTCCGTTTATGTTTCGAAGCCTTAGCAAATATTAATGTAGAGATTGATCTTATTACGAGGTTAGGAAGTTTTCCATAGAAATGTAAAGCGATACCGTTGAACGTTACAAAAAATAAGTTAGTACGATTAGCTAAATGAAATGAAAAGTAGGCGTTTAGGTTTCGTAGTGCGTTTTATGAATTATGGACTTGACACAAATAAGAAAAATATAGGGGATGGTATTAACATCCCGAAACTTAGAAATTTCCGAAAATGGAAACTTTTCTAAAATAGTAACTTTATGGAAAATGGCAACTTTTCGTAAGAACGGCGTAACGTTTATATAAACCTAATGAGTTCGTAAAGACACGTTTTGTTAAATCAACTAAAGCACAAACACTTATGGATGTATATCTCTTTTATAAGCGTCTTATGCAACATTTCGTTATTTATTTCTCATTCTAAAGCGCGTCTTATAATTAGGTCCCGGTTAGAATCGTTCGGTTTACTTTTTCTCCTCGTTGATTTACTATCTCATCGTTTGCTTAAGGTGAGTTCATAGCCACACGTTTTACTTGTTTTATATTAACCTTATAATTTTTGGGGTGAGAACATGCTCACGTTTACAAACCTTTTTTACGTCTAATAGATTCAAACTTTTATAAATGTTCGTTTGCAAACTCGGTTACATAATTGATATCACACTTTGTCTTACTTATGAATGCAATTACTTAAAGCCTTTCTTTTGGAAATACGTTGGTTACTTTTAGTTTGGAAACAAGTACTATACGTGAGAATTTCCCTGTTTACGTGTTGCCTAAGTAGAATTGAAACTTGTATGCCTGAGTTATCATGAACCGTTAGTTACTTATGATCAATTGGATTGGTAAGTGAGCGCGAGTGTTGTAAATAGATCTATTGGGACTAATCATCCCCGTCCGGGTTTGGTAATTCTTACTGGTCGGGTACTTGACAGACTGTACAGGCCAACGGACGTATACACTGTCGAGTGATATGGTGAAGCGCCATGATGGCACCCGTCAGGGCAAGTTTATTAAGCATTATGCATGCTTCCATTTAGCCTCGGTGTCATGAGCTTAGTGCAATGTAAATACCTTTTATGTGGAGTTGTATCTGTTATAACTGTCACATGCGTTTTATAACTTGTGGTCCACACTGCTTTCGTTAAACGTTTCAAATTGCTAAATACTTTTCATAATACTGTGAGTGAAGTAGTATTCACTAAACGTTTTTTATTCTCGCAAATGCTTTACTTAAACCTATGAATTCACCAACTTTATGTTGACCGTTTTAAGCATGTTTTTCTCAGGTGCTTAGCTTTGGACTTCTCTGATGTGCTATGTGGAGTCTACGTGCAATATGATATCATCTTTCAAGACTTTATTATCATTCATACTCGTTGCCTTTTGAAAACTTAATTATGCTTCCGCAACGTTTTAAATTTAATTTCAAATCTTGTAAGACTTATCCATTTTTAATAAATACAACGAGTTATGATTTTCAAAACGTCCATTAGTGGTCGTTACCTTGATATTGTGTGATGTATATTATGACGTCACGCCCCAAGACACGTATTCCGTCCAGGCCTCGTTTGGGGGTGTGACACGATACAAGCTTCCAGAAGTCAAAGAATTCCACCAGTAGTCCAAGGGAGAAGTCACTTATCTTACTTTTTGTATTAATCATTCATAAACACATCCTGTAAGAATTATGTTGGGATTAAAAGGCTTCATGATAATCTTGAAGTTACTGCTGCTAAGGTTTGTGTTACTACTGCTAGCACAAAGTTAATGAAAAATATGCTAAGTAGTTAGTACTGCTAGTTCATAGTTACTACTGCTAGTGTAACTTAGTACTGCTAGTGTATATTAGTACTGCTAGTTACTACTGCTAGTATATGTTAGTACTGCTAGTGTAAAGTTAGTACTGGTGGTGAAGATTAAAGAAAATATTCTAAGTAGTTACTACTGCTTGTACACAGTTAATGCTGCTGGTGTATAAGTTACTACTGCTTGTTAAGAGTTAATGCTGCTGGTACAAAGTTACAACTGCTGAAAGATTACAATTGCTGAAAGGATAAAGACTGCTCAAAGAAAAGATAAAGACTGATTATGTAATATGTATAAAATATTTTTGTAAAAGATACGTATAAGTTATTTGTTTAGAAGATCATGATAAATTAGTAAAATATTGTAGTCCCATTTAGGACTCTTTGGTGTATAAAAGGAGATCCTAGGGTATAGAGTTCTATGTATAAAAAACGAGTCATTCATAGACTTGTTCATAGCTTCAAGGTTTTGTAACCCTAATACTAGTTAGAGTATTCATATTAATATATTAAAGCTTTTGTTTGTTGTGATCATAGCCTTAAAATTAAGAATGAAAAACTCAAAGAGAAGCCTTAGATTAACTAAATTTGAGAAAGAGTACACAATTGTCTAATGATAAAGTTTAAGAAATCAAAACCCTTCGTTAAAGAAAAATTGGGTTTAGGATTTAATTCATTTGAAGCTTCATCAAGTGGAACTAAGGAAATAAAATTTATGAAAGCCTAGAAAAAGGCATCTTCTGATGGAGGTCCTATAAATATGGGTGGCCCCCTTAGTAGTAACAGTGCGGCCCCTAAACAATTATTGGGACCGCCACCCTAGTCAGTTACGCCTTAATATAGTCTCAACGACTAGACGCTTAGGAACTCCTTCATATGATCTCTTTGTTCCTATCCGTCGTAAGACGGAGTTACGGAGGAAACCGCTACACCTTAGTACCATATAGATGACTACTCTAGGTGATAACTTGAAACTAGATTCCTTAAGGACAAAACCGAAGCCGCGATCAATTTTTTTTTGAAATATTTATAGAAAATTCAAAACCAATTAATGATGTACAATAGTGCAATAAGAACCGACCACGGTAAGGGAATATAGATAATGAGGTGCAGATTTGGAGAGTTTTGTAATGCCAAATGGAATGTACACATAAATTCTCGGCTAATCCACGCACATTCCTCAATCAAATGGCGTGAGTTAAAGGAAAAATAGGGCACTTCAAGAATTAGTAGGACTATTTTGAATGAGCATCGTTTACCATACCAAAATAAACAAAAAAGTTTGGTGTAACGCCATAGATTACTTCAACATACATTCTCACCCGAATCATATAGCCATCCTAGGAAAATCAACCTACGAACTCTTATAGAGGAAACCTACTCTTGACTATTTTAGAGTGTTTGGAAGCAAGTGCTTCATTTTATACACTAAATACTACCTTACCAAGTTTGACCCAAAGTCATATGAAGGTGTCTTTTTAGGTTACTCCTGAAATAGTAAAACCTACATCATTCTTAATAAACACACTAAGAAAATCGAAGAATCACTCAACGAGACATTCGATGAAACTCCTCCACCCTATAAGACATCACCCTTGGTGTATGACTTAGATGAAGAAAAAGCAATTAATGTTACCGAAAAGAAAACTCTAGAAAATGACATTGAGGATGAAACTTTAGAGATTGACGAAATAGTCAATATTAAGGAATCTAGGAACCATCCATTAGAAAATGACATAGGAAACCTAACCAAAAACCCTTCGTCGAGAGACTAATAAGCCCAAAACCAAAGTAGCTTCATTTGTTTAAATATCAACTATAGAACATAAAAATGTGAAGAAGCCTTAACGGATGATATTTAGATAGTCGCCATGCAAAAGAATTAAATCAATTCATTGTTAACAGACGGTTGAGGAGATAGTTCCACAACCTAGGATTAGAACAATCACAGTGAGACGATAGTGGTGAATAAAAATAATTAGACAAGAACGTATTGTTTCTCGAAATAAAGGCTAGTTAGTTCTCAGAATGCTCAATAAGATGGCAACGATTACAAGTGAAACTATGCCCAGTTGCTAGACTTGATCCTATTATGAATACATTAGCTTATGGCTTGTGCTTTAGATTTAACTATTTCTCAAATGATGTAAAAAGTGCATTCCTGAACTTTTAATCATGAGAGGTTATGCCGTGGCACAACCTCCAAGAATCATTCTGACTTTAAAAATCGGATCACGTTTATACACTTAAGAACGCTTTTATACGGTCTTAAACAGAAGTCACCCAAAGCTTGGTATGATAGTTAAAATCAATTCTTATTAACCAGAATACAAAATGGGAATGTAGATAACACACTTTTTTCCTATAAGAAAAGTTCCAACCTCATCCATCGTTCAAATATATGTGTACGACATTATATTCGCTCGACTTGTCAAGACATGAGAGATAATTTGCCAAAATCATGCATGACGAGTTTGAAATGAGCATGATGGGTGAACTAAACTTCTTCCTTGGTTTACATATAAAACAATTAGAAGATGGTATTTTCTTTAATCAATCTAAATATATAAAAGAAATGCTTAAGAAATTTGGACTAGAAGACTCTAAACCAATAAAACCCCCATGTCCTCCGAAACTAAACTCTCTGAAAAGAACGAAGAGTGTTGAGTCGGTAGATAGTAACACAAGTATCGAGCATGATAGTAGTTTATATACCTAACGGCAAGTAGGACCCAATATCATGTTTAGTAAACTGCCTTTGTGCCCGCTTCCAAGATGCTCACCAAAACTACATCTCACCTTGAAAGCAGTTAAACGTATTTTCTGATACATTAAAGCACTTACTACTTAGATTAAGGTATCCTATGTGGACCGCATAGAAACATAGTATATTGTCGACTCTTGATCATCAAAGCGGGATGATGATGTGGACCGAAATGAGAACTACAGGGTAATTGTACGTTCGAAGAATGTTTGTTTGACAATCTTGGTTCTTGAAGAAACAAAAACCTCTTGCTATACCCTACCGAAGTCTAATACTGTAAGCACACCGGAAGGCATGTCAACAAGCAATAACGGATGAATCAAGCGAGCTGAGCAGCGTAGCGAGACAAACGTACGACTTGAAACTTCCGGGTCATAGTGTGACAACAAAGGCGAGATTGACCTTAGGAAAAACCCAGTGCAACACTCTCGTACTAAACACATCGAAATACGTCACCACTTTCTTCGTGATAATGTTCAGAAAGGACATATCTTAATCGAAAAATGTAAGCCCTCGACAAATATCACCGACATCCTTACTAAACCCTTTAAACGTGAATTGTTTAACTATCTACGTCTCGGTTTAGGAATGATGGAACACATTTCATAAATCGCGTTAGTCCGCTTCTCTTTCTTCTAGTCCGTGTTTCATTCCGTGTCGTGACAATATAACAACTTCATTCGAAACTTGTTAAATATTTTTAATTCGCGAAATGCAAATTAATTAGTCACTCTTCCTAGTAAATTCGTGTCAAAATTTGAAAGTCCAAAAAAATCTATAATACGGGCGGCCCCCATATCTCAGGCGGGCCCTAACCTTTTTTAGGCCGCCATTTGATCGATATGGGATCACCACTAGCAGACATCAAAAATCTACACTTAGTCAAAAATTTTCAAAACTAAAAAACAAACACCCCTCTTCCCTGCTGGTGCGACGAACACGAACCAAAACAACACAAAACTCAAATCAACGGGCACCAAGAGAGCGACGATGTGAAGATCAAATCATCACTAATAATTCATGAGCGTATCGAGCACAAATATCGAGTCAGTTGTAAATTCATTTCAGTGCGTGAGAAGTTGGCGGGGTATAGCCAGATTTGAGCGAGGCTATACTGTGATAGACCGGAGACAGATTCATCTTCGAGCATAAAACAGTATCGGCTGAACACATATTCTGGTTTAGCTGCGTGAGCATGGTTGCTCGGCGTCATATCGTAGTTAACTTTAGAGAATGTGCACTTATGACTTACTATGATATAATGTAAAACTACTATGCTTTACCCATAGACCTAGAATTTACATACAAATAGTAAGTTTGTCAAAAATTGATTTCGAACCAAAACCCCAGTTTTATTTTCAAATCACTCACGTTAGAAACATAATAAAATTGTTGTTATGCATTGTGAATACAACTTAAAAACGTTTTTAAACACATGCATAATGATCTCATGAACAAAATTCAAGATACATAAATCATAGTTATTTTCAGACATGTTATATTTGGATGAGCAAAATCAAATTAAGGAGCGTTCGGATTAACTCTTAAGATTTTATTTTTAGGTCGAGTTAATCGTTACTCCACATTTGTCACATTTAGGCACACACTAGAAACATCGTGAATAAAATGTTACAAGTAAAAGACTATAAAACATGACCATATTTTTTTTATTTTAGGTGACAATGCCTCGAAATCCCGATAAATCACCAAAATACCCGTAACTACATTCCACTCATATCAAATGAATTCAATCAACCATTAAGAAACATCATTGCAAGCCTTAAAAATGGTACTTTAATGAGGGTAGGGTTGTGAGTCAAAACTTTGAAAACATGAGTCATATTTCTTTTGCTAAGTATGGATTTAATTGGTTTGATTGTTTAGGAGGGCGAGGGGAAAAGGAAAAAAAAAAAAAAAAAAGGAGGGAAGAGAAGGACAAAAAAAAAAAAGAATAAGAACATAAACGAACAAATTGTTTCCTGCGATTTGTTCTGATTTATAGCAACTCACGTTTGACATTAACCATCTAAGGGTCATTTTGTGGCAATTTTGTCATACAAAGTAAGTCCTTCACTCTCACCGCTCGAGGAAATTGGTCAAATCTTTGAAAATCTCTTTCAAAATGTCATAAGTGTCACACACCGACATGTGGTTACTTGACTACTTGCCAATAAGTGTTCTAAGTAAAGGTCGTTACAAAACCACTCCTCCTTCTCCAAATGTCATCAAGTCTCTTATTCAAGTTCCTCGACAAGGTCAAGTTACTCGTACCAAAAACAAGAAAACCATTATCGTAGATAAAAAAGAAATTTTAACCCGCGAAATTCAACCTCATATGAAACCATGGGTTGATATCATTCGTGAGAATGCCATTTGTTTAGGAGGTCTCCACTCCATACAATCTAGCATTTTTCATTCTCAAAAGAATGGAAAAGACTCGAAACAAACCTAAGGAACTCTTACCTTATGAAATGCTTTTGAATAGATTGTTCAAACATGTTATGTCCGTCTTTCCTGGGTTAGCAATTGATCACTACTCTCATATGATTGAGTCATCATCCACCTCGCTCCATCATTTATATTGAAAGATCCGGCGATCGGGGGTATTCATGGCAAGAAAAGACCTCGTGATTCAAATGCTAGCTCCTCTTCCACCACTCTAAATCATCCATCCTCATCTCGTCCGTTGGATGACATTGTTGATGAAAATGATGAAGAATCGTTTCATTCTAACTCTTCTTCTCCTTCTCAAAACGTCTCTTCCTCGTCCAATGTCGTCTCTAGAGTCCGTCAAAACCCTCCTCATGAAAGTCCACACTTGAACACCTACCTCTCCAAAACTATAAACCTTGCAACACAACAACGAAATGCCACCGGAAGGCTAAGGGAGCGCGCGAGAGTGAGTGACAAGCTCTCAAGGACCATTGATGATCGGGGAAACGGGAAAGTGAACATGTTTGCAAAACTATTAGAGATTTTTATTCATATTTATATTATCTAGTACATTCTATTAGGACTAGGAATGCTAAATGATGATTTCATGTGACTTGGATGATCTTTTCAATTTTATCATCCAATCAACTTTCTATGTTAACTAATTTTATGTTAACTAATTTAGGACCCTATATTCTTGCTTAAATTAGTTGATTCTTGGATTTAAAAGATGCCAAAATTACTGGATATAAGAAAAGGAAAAACTAGAAAATTTCGCTCTCTCCAGAAAATGGCCCCCATAAAGAACCGGCGGCCCCCCAATATATATGGGACCGCCAACAGGAGGGAACGAAAATTTTAAGTTCACCTCTTTTTCTGTAACTTGGACCTTCTTATACATAGTCTCATGCTGGCATTTCCCTGTTTGACCAAACCACCTCTTGCATCCTTTATCACTCAAACCATGCTTTTCCATTCTCTAACTTTGCTTCCATTATTTAACTCATCCATCTTTCTTCATTCATCATCAACAAATCTTTCTCATTATCATCTTCCTTCTCCCCACCAATGTCTTGCTCAAACCACCATCCAAACTTCTCTAGAAAACCAAGAATGTCGGTAAGACAAGTATGGAAGCGCAAGACATCCACTCCAAAATCACCACCTTTTTCCCAAAATGAATCACCTCCATTTCCTCCAAGATTCCACCTTCAATATCCTTCACCACCATCCTATAATCCACTAAGAGATCAAATGATTAACCAACTTCACAACATCTCCACCATTCTTGATTCACACACTAACCCATCAAATGCCTACATTCATGCATCACCTTCACCACTACCATAACCAATTCATCATCCTCTCATATCTCAATTGAATTTAGACACTCAAACTTTTTATTCATGTAGTTGCAAGTATTCTAGACACCAATTCCACTCCTTGAGAAATGAAATCAACTTCATTCACTTTCTTTTCACCCGTCTCATACCTCAAACTCGCACTCATCCAAACCATGTTTCACCAACCTCATCCTTTTCCCTCTTTAATTAATCATTCTCATATGATTAATCTACTTAAATAATCGACCATCCATCTTTTGATTATGGCATCTCCTATGAATCAAGAATCAACTAGTCTAAACTTAATTTAATATTTATTTGTTATGCAGCTCATTCTTTTCATGTACTATCCTAACTTGCCTCTAAAATTATTGTATGAGGCTGAGCTTGGAATTGAAGAAATGAATCACTTAATGAGTTAGTTGGAAGTGTGAGTTAAACTATGAGATATTTGTCAGATATTGCCTATTATCTAGATATATTTTTCCATATCTTGTACCTCTAACTTTGTTTTGTAGCAAACAATTTTCGTAAGATCGATCCCTAAGTGCCCCAAACGAGGGGGGCCTACATCAAGGGGGAGTCTTGATATCGTCGACTTCTTTCTTTCTACAACAATTTGACGATCATCATTTTTGAAATTCGACAAAAAAGGGGAGAAATGGAATGAAACTCATTAATACACTTGAAAAGCCTTTAATTTATACAAAATGGATTTATATTTTGTCATCACAAAAGGGGGAGATTGTTAATCAAATAATGTCCTAAAAACGTTATTTTTATATGAGAGAGAGCGATGACCACTAATGCTTGTTGAAAATAACAAAATGAAAAAACATTTTACGATAAAAAGAAACCGTTACACAAATAATTTTTCGATATCTTCCATTTCTAAGATTAGTGATCATTTAAGGTATGTACAAACAAATCATTAAGCATGATTAGTGATCAAGAAAATAACTTTTCTTAACCATCACATTTTTATAAAAATATTTTCATAAAAATAAATATACAAAATACTTTTTAATTAAAAGAAAAGTTTTATTAAAAACTTAAATTTTGAAAGTTAAAAGTTTTCCCTACTAACATGAAGCGTTCCATAACCAGATGATCAGACCTTCCCCACAAAAAGACAAGAAACATGATCCGGGAGTCTACTAGGCGGCCCCTTTATAGCACGCAGCCCCTCAAACAGATATAATTCTGGGAGAACCGCCAGCAGATGACGTTGATTCGCTGGCTTTATAATATACCCTACACTAATTTCAGGCAGAAAAATACACCTCTTTGCACTGAATTTTCCTAGTCTTCCTTTCCTCTCTCTAAAAATCCGTCTTTTCTCGGACTAAATCCTCTTGATCACTAAAGATTTTTTTGATCTTGTTACAAGTGATGCAAATCTCTTTTCCTCAATCTCCCTCTCTGATGTAAGTGCAAAAGAAAACATTTGTATTCGCCAAGAAACGAATTGTTATTTAGTGAAACTCTCCTTTCTTCTTCTAATTATCTAGATCTCTATTGTAATATCTGGTATATTGGTGTGATTACGGATTGTGTGTAACTCTGATATTAGATCTTGTGATGTTTGTGTTTTTGAAGAGTAATTGTTCTAGCTAAGATTAAGGACTCGACATTTAGCTAGGTGTCGAAAAAATATCGTAAGCGACGGAAAATGTTTTTCTCCGCCCAAGGGAAATTGTACAATAGTGAAATCCGATAGGATACACGGGAGTGAAGTGTAGGGCGAAGAAAGCTTCATAGCCAACCACTAAAAATTGTAGGTGATGTCTTGTTGTGATTTTCCTTTCTCCATCTCTTTAAATTTTTGTGATCGAGAGAGATTTAGTATTATTGAGAGAGATGCGAGATAGACATTGTTGATTCATAATGGTTGATGGATAACAAATACAACTCGAATCTAAGTAATTTGAAAGGAAAACTTTAAAAACGTAAAACGAACCAGTAAACAATTCAACCCCCATCAATTATTCTGACAGTTAAAAATTGGTGTTTGAACTATATTGTGAAATTCTTCGTATCTGTCCAATAGTTCCTAAGAAAAGGAGTATTGTTGCCCCACTCCTCATGATTCACTTGTCCACTTTCATTAAATCATGTTATAAGGGGTTCCGGAATTTATCTATGATCATATATTGATCAGTATGTACAATCATGGAGAACCTTTGGCATCCATCATTAATAATGTGTGTATCTGTGAAAACTTCAGGCTTGGACAGGGCTTCGAAAACAGAGTTCAAAATCTTGTAGGGTTTGTTCTATAAAGAATGTTGATTATGGAGTTGATATGGGAAGACTTCCAGTACCAAATTGACTACAAACAAACAAGTGTTAGGAGACGTGAAATCATGCCCTATCTCAGATTTACCAAAGTTATCATCCATCACTTCCTTTCAAAACACAAATCTATTTCTAAGAGACACGGCTTGTTTATGAACTTAATCAAGATGATGGAGTACTAGCAGTTTGAAATTTGTTAGCAATGTAAATATAACCACGAGTATGTAATGTCAATTTCAATGTGAGTGGTGAATAATGATATCAGAACTCGAAGGCCTATCATACATACGTTGCCATATCCACTAGTGTTGTGGTTCTAAAGAAAGCAAAAAAGGGAATGAAGACTAATGCCGTTCCAAAGAAGAAATGTTCAATCACTGCTGATGACAACATAATTCCTGATCCAGAGGAAGCTTTCAAGTTAGGAAAGTCAATCAGAATAACTAAGGCAGAAGAATGAGAAGAAGCAAGACGGGTGCATGAAACTCATGAACGTCTTGTGACTGAAAAGCCAATAAGTGATGAAGATCTGATATATCTATGATGAACAGAGAATGTAGGTTAACTAGAAGAAGACCAACTGTGTGTCATCTATAGACACACCAAAGTCTCAATGAAGAAAACAACGGATCATCTCAAAAGCTTAAAGTTATTGAACAATGTTGTAGGTCTATGTTTCCCAAATAGCATTACACACATAGCTCGAGCAACTTACAGCCAGCAGACGGTCCTACAGAAATCCACATACGAGCGGGCTATGAGGGCTGCAATTGAAGGGAGCTGGTGAGTTAGCACCAAAGTTCCCGGCTTAAGCGCAAAGGGAAAATCCAAAGCTCAAGTGGAAGGCAGCTGGTATTACACCAAAGGTTCCCGATGAGCCAAAAGGCAAGTCTGTAGCTCAAGATGATGACTGGGGTTCAGATGAAGAAGAACATAAAATTTCCAGTGACGATGAAAGAACCGAATCAGAGAAAGAAGCAGCTAAAAGTGAAAAGGCAGATGAAGAAGAGGTGCATTCAGATGAAGAAGTGCATACTGAGGAAGATCAACAAACGGATGATGAGCATTATGATGAGAAGCATAATGATGTTGATAAGAAGTGGGAATGAATGCTTTAGAATTTGATAAGCCAAATTGATCAAGAATGGTTGATGCACAAAAGGTTTGAATCTGAGAAGACGAAAAGCAGAGAAAGTTTTGATAATGATATAGCTGGAACAAATCAAGCTGCAAAGATGCACAACTGAGCTCTGTGTTCTGAGACAAAGTAATGAAAAGAGCATTAAACCACCATCTACCTCTATCATTCTCTGTCATCTTACTAGGAAATCCCATTTCATTGAATCTCATCGTTGAGGTCTCTCTATTGTACTGCTCAAGACATGCAGTTTTTTTTTAAATCCAATAAGAAAATCCCTTTTTGTTCTGTCAAGCTCCATAACTTGATGAACTTGTATCATTGATCCTAAAAAGAAAACTCCAACACAATACTAACACCGACTACCAACCACCAACAACAACAAAAACCCCATGCTCCAGTTGAACCGTACCTTATCCATCACCAAAAGTTTTCGAAAGACTGTTCTGACTTGGAAAAGAAAGTTGAGCGTGCGCGTTGACTCAAGGTTGATATCGTGCGACTATTGAAGCATCAGTGCAAGCTAATGTCATCAATGAAGTCAAGAATCAACTGCCCAAGCTTCTACCTAAAGCAGTTTCTGACTTTGTTTATCTAATAATTGAAAGCACTGCTCGTGATGTACTCCAAAAAGATCCTATTAATCTCTAGCAGCATGACTCACAGAAAGATGCATTAGAGATTCGTAAGATCAAGCTCGAGCATGCATCCAAACAATAGGGGCCAAACCACTTGACAACACCGTTTGACCAAGCAGTAATGGATGAATACACCTAGAAGGTTCTCTTGTTCAAAATGATGATGTCATCCAAGTCATACAATAAACATCCAGTACATAAAGCTCTATATGATGCCCTTATGCAATCACTACTTGTGGATGAAGATGGCATGGATCAAGGGGTCGTTGAACCACCGACTCAGAAGAAGAGACGTCATGATAATGAATGTTAAGACCCTCCTCCAGACTCTAAGATGGAGAAGAAAAATGATAAAGATTAAGAGATGCTGACCCCAAAGAAAATCATCTAAATGCAAAAGGAATCTTCCAAATGTAAAACTCAACCCAAAACTTCTAATACTGGCAAATCTTCGACAACAAAGAATCAGTTGAAGGAAGCTATTCAAAGGTGGCAAAGGATGTGGAAGAACGCTAATCAATATGAATGTTTTTAATGATGTTATCAACCACACATATGCCTGATCCTAAGAAAGATAACTCCACTTGGTTCACGCAACCCACCAGACCAGAAACTTATGATCCATAGTGGAACAAAGATAAAAATGTTAATGATGGACTGGAGCAGACTTGGTTTAATGATCTGGTTAATGCTGAGAAAGATTCACTTACATTTGATGAACATATGCCACTAAACTCAGACTTCACTAAGTTTTGCTATGAACCTCTCAAGCAAGACAAAGCTCAGCGAGCGCGTGCTGAATTCGTTGGACAGTTTAAAAGCTTCTTAAGGGAACCTGCAAAAGCAGCATTGAACTGGAATACAACATGGATTGTTAGGATTATGAAAATCCATGTAAAAGACTCGGTCACCCCGTGAGAGCTATGTCTAGCATAGGTTAGCTCGTAGCCTTAATAGTAATCGTTTAATTACTCGATGGCATATGTGGTTGGGCCGGTCATTACCCACAGTTATCCCATTCAACAAAGCCCACTTAGGGTCACAAAAACATGTAATATACCCCATACTAGCCATGAAGGGTTGTTTTATCATTTTGATAATACACACACTAAAGGAGTTTTTCCTCCCTCACTAGAAACTCACTTCCTAACCTCTACAAAGTAGGCCAACCCCTAATCATTGATTGTGTTTTGTATAAATTTTGAAAAGATAAAACTGTTGATGAGTTATAAAAACCCTTTATTCCTTAACTCACCAACTGATTTTCCTAAAATCAATTTTCAATCTTTTGTCCATGGGAAGCCTCACAAGGGTATCTGGACATAGAAAAGCCAAACACGAATTGATGACCCAATCGGGAAGATAGTAACTTACCGATTCACTCTTACCGTGTTGTCTACTTTGAGACGCTTTAGTAACGAGAACGGCTAGTACAGCTGCAAAACCTTATCAAGGATATTCTTTTGAATTCTACCTGATCACAGGCAGTATTTATACTAATTAACAGGGAACCGTGGTTATTACAACCGTATTCAAGAAGTGGCAAAGACACTTTCATCCATATATGTTGTTTATCACTAACCTATACATGCAGGTTTTCCTGACGGTAGCAGCAACTAGTCCATGACGAGTTAGATTCATAGCCACATGCTCATACTCGACCAACAAATGTAAAGACATGATGAAAGCTCAAGTACATGTTTCAAAAGCTTCCACTACTCTGATGAACAACATCTTCCTTAAAGATATAAAGTGTTCAAGTTAAAGATTATCAAGGGAGATTGTTAGACGACTTTCAAGATGATATAAAATATGAGCATGTTCGTCCGACGTCACAAGATCGCAAGAAGGCAAAGTATTACAAAGATGATCAAGTAATGATGAAAGATCTCAAAGGAAAAGTCAAAGACAAAGACAAAGATAAAGACAAAGAAAAGTTCAAGATCAAGATCATAAGTGCATGATTGGAACAAAAGGAGCTAGCACAACTATTACATGACAAAAGATTCAAGATCAAGACATGAAGCATCAAAGATCAAAGATCAAAATCACAAAGAGAGATCTCTATGATCACCCCTTAGGGGGAGATTGTTAGGAATTAAGAAAGTGTTTATCATTTATGAGATCCCAACGATCGTCCCTTAGAGGGAGATTGTTAAGAATTCAGTTTTTAGTAAAATGACGATCATTATCGATCTCACGAGTCTTGTCATAGTTAGACTATATTAAGCATGTAATAGTTAGTCTGTTAAGCTAGTTTGATTGGCTAATCTATGTAATAGACCAAGGCCCGGCCTATGGAAGCCCATAGAAGGCCCATGGCTGGCCATAGGATGATATATAAGCCCCTCTCTACACATAGAGAGGGTGTGAGTGTGTGTTTTATGTGTGAAATAAACAAAGGCTTAAGGAAATATCCAAACACCTCCACCATCTCCTTTCTCTCTTCTATATTCCATTCATGTACTTATTTGTGTAAAATATAGAAACCTTCATATATATAAAAAATGACCTCTATATGAGTCGTTTAAAAAGTAGATCATTTGATAAATTTAAAGCAAACCAAGTTTTTAACCAAATACAGCCCATAATTTCAATACAAAAATATAAGTTGTTTGAAAGACAATCCAATGAACATAGTTATGCAGGAAAAGACTTTAATGATGCGACTCCAGATGCAAGAACTTAAGAACTTGAGAAATACATGCTAAAATATCAACATAAATTTAGTGAGTTTATAGGTTTAAGTAAAGTATTTACGAGAACCAAAAGTTTTTAGTGCCTACTGCTTCACTCACAGTATCATGAAAAGTATTTAGTAATCAGTAATATTCTGTAAATTTAGTGTAGACCACAAGATTTCAAGTGTATGACGATTATAACAAATATAATGTCATAGAAAAAGAACTACTATTGCCCTAAGCTCATGACACCGCATCCTTAACAAGAGTTCTCTAGTCACTGCCCCAAAATCTGATGTTTTGCCAAAACACCTAAGTACTACCTCAAATGAAAATGCGCCCGCTGGCCATGCACTAAGCTAGACACGGACAGGTGTGTCAACCCCAATAGATATATTCACCACATTTGTGCTTACAACAAGTAATTAACAGTTCATGATAGGGCTTTATGGCAGGGTACTTGGGTAATACGTAAAAGTTTAAAGTATTTGTGTCCATAGTATAAGCAAGCAATGTATTTGTAAAATTTAAAGTACTTGTTCGTAAGTAAAATGAGCATGTAAACGAGTTTCTAAACGAGCAAGTAAACAAGTTTATAAACGAGCATGTATTCTCCCCTAAAATAGTTCAAAACAAGTAAAATAGGGGATATGACACTCACAAGGTCTTGAAAAGTATTAATATTGATTTAAAATAAACGAGCATGTATTCTCCCCCAAAATAGTTCAAAACAAGTAAATTAAGGGCCATGAAACTCACAAGGTCTTGAAAAGTATAAGTACTGATTTAAATTAATTAAGCATGTATTCTCCCCCAAATGAAAAATGGGGCTATGAAGACTCACCTCAAGTAAAGTTGTGACTCGAGAAAAACAATCATAAGTATAACACGCAACGAATCCTAACCGCAACCTAATTAAATAATGATGCGCTTTAGGTTTAAAACAATGAGTGCACTAGATACATATGAGATTTATAAATAGCTTCCTCAACTTAATATGCTTGTGTCTAAGGTTTTCCATGTCTAAAATATACTTTAAAGCCAAAGTTACAAGTGGTTTATATAAGAACAACACTAAAAATAGCTTGTTGGAAATAGGGTTTTCTCAACTTCAACGGCTCGTATCACCTACGTTTTCTACTGTAAAAATATGTGTCAAAAGTATAGGTTGAAGTTTTTTGAGTTATCTTTCCAAAAATTTAAGTCTCGTAAATTGAATCAAAGTTTAAAGGGTCCAAAAGGGGTCTAGAAGACACAAAGGTCTTGCTGTCCATAAAGCAAAAAACTTGGCTGAACTTGTTTTGGTTATAACTCATTCAATTATTATCCTCTCATGTTGATCCAATTTTCTACGTTTAAGTTAAGATGTCCTCTACCAAAGTCTCAACTGGACCAAAAATCCAAACTACACTTAAAGTGGTCATAAATTCGTTCAAAGTTCAGAACTTAGTTTTGCGCACTAATCTTGTAAAAATCATTCCAAAATGAAAACGAATCCAAATATTTTAGGGCAACTCTATAAACTTAGTTAACACATCATATTATGATATTTTGAAAAGATTTTTACTCATGGATTCCTCTAAAGTGGTCGTTACAAGCTCACAAGACAACATAAAAATCTGCTCAATTCAAGAGTTTATAAAACAAGCTTTATAACAAGTTTTACTTATACACAAGCATACTAAGGAGCTATAAATTACATATGAAATTACTGATACTCACAATGATGGATGAAGATAGATGCTTAATTATGCAAGAATACCCAAAAATAACTAAGAAACACTAGTTTTATGCTTCCAAAACCCTTGTTTCTTGTATAACCCTTAATGAAACCTGATGAGGTGTCATTTTATACACTTTTTAAGGGTTATTTAACCCCCTAAATCATGAAAATATCACTAAACTACATGCTTAATCATTTCTTTTTTTATTTTTAGCACTCGGATGGCATTTGAAGGAAATACACGTGACTTGGGCTCATTTAAAGAAGAAACAGACAAGATTACAACTCTACACCAAAGTCAAAGAAAAAAAGGGCATACAGAACCTAGAGACGACATCACAATTCTTTACGATGGCGTCAGGACGATCAAGCGACAACGTTAGGAATTTGGCGATGGCGTAAGGACTTAACCGACTTAAAGAAGCCCTAGAAGATTCGATTGGGCGACGGTGTCAGGATTATAAAGCGACGTCGTCGCAACCGATTTATTATATATACAAACTCAGTTTTAGGGTTTTAAAGATTGTAGAACTTGGTAGAAGTCGTAAGGTATCTTAGGGAGCCAATTTTTATCAGCTTTTAGGTCATTTTTAAGGTTCTCAAAGCCTTTTGTATCCACTAATTACTCCATATTTTAATCAAGTAAAGTTCTTTATCCTTTAATATTTTAATATATATTTATGTGTTGTCTGATCTATTAGTGTTTACTTATGATTGAATGAAACTTAGTTTGTAGATCCTTTTAATATTACTTCTTGTTGATAGATGTGCGCGTTAGGCTCTAGAAAACTAGCTTCATAATTGCTTGTGAAGACGTGTAAGGAAACATGATTGTGTAAAAAGGATATCATCGGTAACAATCTTCATACTAGCTTACCCTTATATGGTTGATCACCTTTTAAGTGTTTTAATGCATGTAATGTACTTTTAGGGGCCTTGTAATAGTCTTCATACTACCTTACTTGTGCGTTGCCTTAACAAAATATTTGCATAGACGGGGGTTCGTGTAATTGTTTCATGATCCTAAAAAATATACACATGCTTCACAAGGGTGACGGGCAATAAGAAGAGAAGAAGAAATCTACGGATTTATACTGTAGGATTAAGTAAACATATGTACTTACCTATACGAGTTTCCACATTAGTTTAGATTTTATTTCAATTATTAGTTTAATTAGCTTAAAACCAAAACCATTTCAAACCAGAGATTTAATTGTTTTCTAAAAAATATAAAAAAACAATTAATAATCTTCTTTCAACCCTAAGACCTTAGTTACAACGGTTAGGTACACTGCCTAGGGAGTTGTAAAACTTTGTGCATTTACAACGACTACATTAAGTTTTTGGCGCCGCTGCGTGGGGAATAGTATATGTTTCGAATTTTAATTTCTGTCAATTAGCTTTCTTGTAGTCTATCTTTTCTTTGTTCCCTTTGTTTTGTAAATTACTTTTTGGCTCACCATCATGATGTATGAAAGGCCACCTACCACACCATTTCGAAACCCACCACGAAACACAACCTTTCCATTCTAAAATAATACCTTGATGTTCCAACAATATCAAGATGAATCTATCTATGATGCGTGGACTCATTTTAAAAACTTAATCTAAAGATTCCCTCATCATTGCCTCAATTTATGGTCCCTTACTTAATTCTTTTATGATCATGTCGACGACTATACCCGAATAGACCTTGACTTTGCAGCAGACGGGAACCTTTAGGAATTAAGTGCTGAAGAAGCATGGGAAGATATAGAGAATTTTTCCCAAGGTCAAAAAGAGTGCGATAACCCACCAAACATTAATTTTGAACAAGAATTAGCAAGTTTGAAGGCTCAAGCAAAATGATTATTTGGGAATGAGAAGGTTTGGGTTGAGTTGCCTAGGTATATAACATCAGATAAGGTTGATAATCCAAGCCTATAAACTACCCCACAAGTCTGTTATTCAAAAAATATCTAATCCATAACATAACTAATACGCATACCAATAAGCTACATATGTCGAACCAAATAAGAGAAAAAGAAGAAAAGAGAAAGAAGTTTAGAGAGAGAAAGCTAGAGAGAAGGAAGAGAGTTAGATGATTACTATGTGAGAAAATGGTAACAAACACCCTTCTAACATGCTAGGAGGGGTCTATTTATAGTCCAAGCCACATACTAGGCGTATGGACTTGCTTACTTGGGCCGGGCTTGGTTTATGTTAGGATTTAGCCCAAAACATGGACAATATTAGCTTAAAGTCCAAGCCCATTAAACCCGACTAGCCTATTACAATACAAGTCTAATTGTGACTAAGACGACTGATAACATTCTTGTTCGACTTATATAAAAATAAGGCTAACAATCTCCCCCAATATTGAGGTCGACTTTTATCTCCCCAATGTTGACATTCTTGTTGGAGGTTATCTTCAGTTGGCGTTATCTTCCCCAATGTTGAAGATTTGATTTGACTCTTGAGCTTTGCCTTCTTTGGTCTTATCTTCGTCTTTTCTTGTTTGTAACGGCTTTGTTCATTCATAGTTGAGACGACCAACGACATTATTTCAGTTTCATTTATGTGATCTTGATCTTGATCCTTTATCTTTTGACTTTGAGTGCTTAAGATCTTTCATCTTGCATCATCTCCTTGTCTTGAATCATTTTGATTTGACTGTCTTGATCAACTTGTGCTTTTGACCGACATGCTCATACTTATCTTGAAAGCTTTCAACCTCCTTTTCTTCATTAAGGCTAACAATCTCTTCTATCGAATGTTTATTTGGTTAACAATCTCCTCAGAAGACAATTCTTGATTTGACATTGAAGATCTTTGATGATGAGGAAGTTTATGATTATCAGAGTTGCTGAATTTGACATGAACTTGAGCTTTCTGACTGATAACATTCTTGTTGCATTTAAGCTGAATGAATGACTTTTGAAGCTTGAGTATGAGCACGTGGTAATGAATCCGACTTTACTGGAATGGGGCTGCAACACTGACGTTTGTACCTGCATTTGAATGTTAGTAATAAACAGCAGATATGGACGAAATGTCTTTGTCATTCGTTGATTTTAGGTTACGATAACCACCGGTTCCCCGTTTTATAGTATAAATACTATACCTGTGATCGGGTAGATTCAAATAATCTCCTTGACATGGTTTCCAACTCAAAGCGTAGGATCTTCTAACACAGATGTATTAGATTTACCATGCTTGCTTGTTCTCATTACCGAAACGTCTCAAAGCAGACAACACGGTAAGAGTGAATCAGATAGTTACTATCTTTCTGATTAAGTCGTTAATTCATTTACTGGACCAAAATCGATATCCAGTTATCACAAGCTGGATTCATAAAGAATCTTGCAAGTCACCTACCGCAGAGTTGTTTGAGGTTGACTCTGGAAGGATTTCCATTCGTCACTATGAATACTAAAGAGTATCACTCTGAATGTTCTGGCAAAATCTCAAGGATAATGCGTAGGACTCTTTTATACCAAATTTTGTTTAAGAGTGAACAACAAGTTTTATACATGGATTGTGTCATAATGAGATTTATAATGATGATCTCTCTTGGCTCTAGACTCGATTTGTGCACTTTGTTTTTAGTAATCGGGGGCTGGAGCTGACTGCCACCTATTCAATATCAACAATCTTGGAGTGAGATGTCAATAGATAACGTGTGTATCTCCGTGACAAATGAGACAAGTCTCTTTTAAGAGAAACTAGAATGGATGGGAAGGGTTGTGCATTGTATCACTGGGTCCATGACGGCTTTCTTCAATACCAACAATCATCTTTGTGATTTTGATACATTATGTATTGACCCAGTTTTTGCTTAAGGTTGTAAGGAGGGCTTCTTTCTTTTCACCCTTTATCCATACATTTCTTTTTAATTCTTCAACCCCTTCAATGTTTACCAAGACGTCATCACTACCACCATGTTGTGATTGTTTTGGTGATAACTCATGCCTTAGTCTACATTATTCCCTTATTCTTATTCATCTCCAATCATACCTAAGGACTTGCTATTCTAACTATGGAATGTCTATGGGTAGATCCCTCCGGTTCTGGTTGGATCATAGGACTTATACCTAACCTTAACCACCTTATGACTTTATCGACGTCGTGAGTTAATTGGTTGTGGGTATAGAGATCGAACCATAAAACCTTTGATACAGACATTTTGAAATACTCCCCCTACACATGTGCTTTGAGATTCAAAATTGTTTTGCACATGAAGGAAAGAGTTGCACTTGGAGTCTTAAAGATCACATTCTTCTATATCACATTTTCTCCCCTTATTTAAAATAATAAATCTCTTAGTATTTGAAATACCAATTGATTAAAATTTATGACATAAAAAATTCTATGGGGAGAAAAATTATACCATGATATTGCATGAATTCATTTTTCTGATAGCTCCCCTTCAACACAGTATGTGGGATACCACTAATTTTTAAAACTTGACATTACTAGGAAAAAATGATATGACACCACAAATATATTGAAGACGGAGTGAGATGCCTTAGTGAACAATGTATATTATTAATTGACATTATAATTTCCACATTTTAATTTCATGAAATATTTTTGGATACATAAAATTGACATTCATGAGATGTACCCAAAATACATTAAAAGGCTTTTGGTTTTAAAAGTGCCCCCTCAAAAATTAATCTACATAAAATGACATTGTAAGTACCACAATTTTTAAACTTATTTGAGGAAGCAAGTGTTGAGCACACAATTTTAACAAATACCACTTATTACGGAAAGATACCACAAATTATATTGTAAACAATTTGACATTGAAAGTTCTTTTTGAAAAATTGCGTTCAAGGGTTTTTTAAAACACCATGATAGAAGACTTCTCTTCTATTTCTAGAGTAAGCGCACTGAAGCGTACACTTCCCTAACATTTGGGTCCGGGTTACAGTCTGAGGTAACTGTAAGTGATAACATCAAATAATAAATACTTTTATTGTAACATCCCGCTCTGATAAAGAGACTAAGAGTTACGTTATGGTGTCATATCAGAACATATAAACGCAAACGAAAGACTTTATTAAATAAAAATACTAAGTCATGAAACAAAATGACTTCTAAAAGTATTAAATTCCAATAAAGTCTAAATGAAAGAAATCTTCAAACGAAAGGGTCTTAAATATAAATCCAAAACAATGGGAAAACTAATAAGGGTTGGTCTTCTAGAAGCTTCCTACTCTCAACACTCAAATCCCAGCTTCTCGCTTAGTACCTACCGCAAGAAAAGAAAATGCGGCTGAGCTAACGCTCAGAGAACAGATATAATAACAATAACGGTAATATGATAAAAGAATGAACGAAACGAATCACGAGAATCTGTCATACGAAATAATAAGCGATAATTACGAATTTAGGATAATAAAGGAGTGTCCACGAGCTCGAAACAAAAGTCTAAAGTGTGCCACACGCTTAGACTACATAATCCAACATACAACGTATCATATCATATCATATAAAATTGTACATGGGAGCTGAAGACTCTAGATGTACCCTACAAAATGTGAAATGGGGTGTATTGCACACACAACCATTCACCTGAACTGAATGGAACAAAGTACCTAAGATGCATCCATACGCTCCCTACAAAACAAAGTCATATCCATATACACAAGTACAATGACGAGTATGCATACATATGTAAGCTAATAATAATCAAATGCCATTTTTCAAAAGGGAACGCCGTAGACTAATCACATCGCCACAGATAGTGTCATGACATTGGTGCATTAATGACATGGTCATGGTACCTCCATGACTAGATACAAATAGATCGAGCAAGATTAAAGCAGAGATATAAGTGAACAAGTTTCGAATAATCCAAATATGGAAACGAATCTAGTAGCATATTTCAAACAAGAACTAACTGATAATTACAAACGAATATCTATTCAAACGGATTGTCAATATCACATGAGTCATGATTTCGGATAGCAAATCAAAGGAATGTCAAACGAATATCAAATAGATTAAGTAGTCAAATGAGAATGAAGTGTCCTTACTAAAAGGACGGAATATCTGTACCTTAACGAATAAGAAATCGAAGAGAAATGAACACAAAAGCAAGAGATCACAACACCTTCACCGAATCTATAAGAATCTATGATTACATATTATTATCTATCTTATTTGATAAGTTTATTACTTAATCTTATCATTTAAAACACTTAAAGTGACTAAATTAGAGTTTTCCAAATTTCTAAAATCTGCCAACATTTTAAGCAAGTTTCCCGATGTTAAAGACCCATTAAACGACCTCCAAAAATTCTACAAAAATCACAGAGATTCCCACATGTGTCTAGTACACCCAAGATCATTGTTTTAATTTATTTCCATGTTTAACTATCCCATTTGACCCTTGTTACACAAAACTGACCCGAATCTTGACCAGGAAGAACCTTTGAAAAGTTGACGCGTAAAAACTTCACTTAGAAAACTCAGAAAATTCTGAAAACAGTCATGGATGTAGCACATATCATGAAGATTTACCAAATCAAATTTTAAAGACTAACTCTTTACAGTTTGAGAATTAAAAATCGAACACTAAAACTAAATTTTTCGGATAGAAATTCTAGATTCGACACTTAATCTTTTAAAATCTAAAAATCGACCTTCCTGACCTCCAATTAACATGAGGCCTGATTTTTCAAAAACTAGACTCTTTGAATTTAACTTTAGGCTCAAGAATCATATTAAAACCAATTTTTATCATTAAGATATACCCCGTTGAACATGACCTAAAATTCTGTACAGAATTATTAACCATGAAAACCCTAATTAACACCCATCAAAACCAACCCTAGGGTTTCTAATCTTGTAGTTTTTATTAATAACACATTTAATTATCATCTTAGGGTTTCATAACATGTAATTTAACCATTTTTAAATTAATAAACCCTAGAGAAATTGCGACAAGAACATAAACACATTATTTTCTAACAATCTTTTAGGTTTTTATAAACTTTGCATATGTAATCATGGGACAACAAGAATAAAACAAAATCAGAGAATTACCTATGAATGAAGTTTAGAGGAGAACCTACAAAATCAAGAACAGCAACACCAAAACATCAAGAATACAACAAACAATCACACCCAAAGCACTAAAATTTCAAGGATTACCCAAAGACACCTAAACCTTCTTCTTGCTCGAAGCTTCTATGGAGGAATACACAAAATTATGAAGAGAAAATTTTTAGAGAATGATGATGAATGATGGGAGAGGGTGAATATTGCCAGCCTTATAAAGAGAAAAAAAAGACAAGATTTTCTTAAAACTTAAGGAGATTACCAGATATTTGCTTAAACCTTTTACACTCTTTTCCTAAAATATTATTTGCTACAAAAATAAAAGATTTTTTTGTAAAATCACCATAAGGGCTAGTCTAAATGAAGGAGGAGGGGGGACAAAATACTTTTTTTCCCTTTTTGAAGATTACACAAAATACTTGCTAAAACCTTTTAATACTTATCCCTTAAAATATGTTTTTAATAAAAAGAAAGTAAATATACAAAATAATCCAAATTAAAAAATATATTCTATTTTTTTTAAATAAGGGGCCGACCATATATATGTACATATATAAGTTTTATATATTTTTATAAAAACAAATTACCTTATGTTATATCTTTATAATTTCTCAAAATTATAACCTAAGGTTTTATTTTCAAATACTTATTAATAAACTTTAGGTTATATTCAAAATTACCAATATGACATGAAATTCAAATTTTGGGTTTTACAACTCTTCCCCTCTAAAAGAAAATTTCGTCCTCGAAATTGAAATCGAAATTGAAATAGGTAGATGAATTCAGGGTTATTCAGATTACCAAAGATGACACGATTGGTATGACAAACGATAGGGGCGCGATGATCAGCCAACCAATTCATACCAAGAATAAAATCGAAATCACTCAGTTCTAAGGGAGACAAATTGTACAACGAATCTTATCAAACAAAAACGATCGGACAGTATTCATATTCGTGGTCAACTTTTCTCATAGGCGTAGATATCGATAAGGTATAATTAAGTAGCGTAGGGAAGATGCTAAGGTGTTAAATGAAACAGAAACCGCAAAATGTGTTGTACCCGTATCAAATAAGACAAAAACAGCACGACCATTCAAAAAGAGAGTTCCCGAAACGGTACCTGAAGAGTTAGCCGCCTGATCCTTGGTCGAAGAAAATACTCGGTCAACGAATGAAACAGCGAAGACAATTTAGAGTTAAGATCAAAATACGAAAGGAAGCGATAATATCAAAATACGAAAGGAAGCCTAATGTCTACCCAATCCTCACAGGTCATAACCTAGGTTTTATAGGTCAAAATGGCTCTGATACCATAATTGTAACATCCCGCTCCGATAAAGAGACCAAGAGTCACATTATGGTGTCATATCAGAACATATAAACGCAAGCGGAAGACTTTATTAAATAAAAATACTAAGTCATGAAACAAAATGACTTCCAAAAGTATTAAATTCCAACAAAGACTAAATGAAAAGAGATCTTCCAACAAAATAAGTCTTAAACATAAATCCAAAACAATGGGAAAACTATCAAAGGTTGGTCCTCTAGAAGCTTCCTACACTCATCACTCATATCCCAGCTTCCCGCTTAGTACCTGCCGCAGGAAAAGAAAATGCGGCTGAGCTAACGCTCAGTGAACAGATATAATAATAATAATAACGGAAATAAAACGAAGGTTTGAACGAAACGGATCCCGAGAATCTGCTAAACAAATGTCATACGAAATAATAAACGATGATCAAGAATTAAGGATAACAAAGGAGTGCCCACGAGCTCGAAACAAAAGTCTAAAGCATGCCACACGCTTAGACTACATAATCCAACATACATCGTATCATATCATATCATATAAAATTGTACATGGGAGCTGCAGACTCCAGATGTACCCTACAAAATGTGAAATGGGGTGTATTGCACACACACAACCATTCACCTGAACTGAACGAAACAAAGTACCTAGGATGCATCCATACGCTCCCTGCAAAACAAAGTTATATTCATATACACAAGCACTATGGCAAGTGAATGAACATATATAATCAAATCATAATAAGTGCACATACAAAAGAGAACGCCATGGACTAATCACACCGCCATAGATAGTGTCATGTCATTGGTGCATCAATGACATGGTCATGGTACCTTCATGACCAGATACAAATAGCTCGGGCAAGATTAAAGCAAAGATATATGTGAACAAGTTTCGAATAATCCAAATATGGAAACGAATCTAGTAGCATATTCCAAACAAGAACCAAGAGATTTATACAAACGAATATCGAATCAAACGGATTGTCAACATCAAACGAGTCATGATTACGGATGGCAACTCAAAGAAATATCAAACGAATATCAAATAGATCAAGTAGACAAACAAAAGAGAATGAAGTGTCCTTACTAAAAGGACGGAATATTTGTACCTTAACGAATAAGCAATCGGAGAGAAATGAACACAAAAGCAAGAGATCACAACACCTTCACCGAATCTACAAGAATCCATGATTACATATTATTATTTATCTTATTTCATAAGTTTATTACTTAATCTTATCATTTAAAACGCTTAAGGTAACTAAATTAGAGTTTTCCAAATTTCCAAAATCTGCCAACATTTTAAGCAAGTTTCCCGATGTTAAAGACCCATTAAACAACCTCCAAAAATTCTACCAAAAGTCACAGAGGTTCCCACATATGTCTAGTACACCCATGATCATTGGTTTAATTTATTTCCATGTTTAAGTATCCCTTTGACCCTTGTTACCCAAAACTGACCCGAATCTTGACCTGGCAGAACCTTTGAAAAGTTGACGCGTAAAACCCTCACTTAGACAACTCAGAAAATTCTGAAAAAAATCATGGATGTAGCACATATCATGAAGATTTACCAAATAAAATTTTAAAAGCTAACTCTTTACGGTTTTCGTATTAAAAATCAAACACTATAACTGAATTTTTCGGATAGAAATTTCAGATTCGACACTTAATCTTATAAAATCTAAAAATCAACCTTCCCGACCTCCAATTGACATGAGGCCAGATTTTCCAGAAACTAGACTCTTTGAATTTAACATTAGACTCAAGAATCATGTTAAAACCACTTTTTATCATCAAGTTATACCCCGTTGAACATGACCTAAAATTCTGCCCAGAATTATTAACCATGAAAACCCTAATTAACACCCATCAAAACCAACCCTAGGGTTTCTAATCTTTTAGTTTTAATTAATAACACATTTAATGATCATCTTAGGGTTTCATAACTTGTAATTTAACCATTTTAATTAGATTAAACCCTAGAGAAATTGACAAGAACATAAACACATTATTTCTTATAATCTTTTAGGTTTTAATGAAAACTTTTGCATATGTAATCATGGTGATAACAAGAATAAAACAAAATCAAGAATTACCTATGAAATGAAGTTTAGAGGAGAACCACAAATCAAGAACACTAAAACATCAAGAATACACCAAAGATTCACACCCAAAGCACCAAAACTTCATGGATTACCCAAAGACACATAAACCTTCTTCTTGCTCGAAGCTTCTTTGGAGGAATACACAAAATTATGAAGAGAAAATTTTTAGAGAATGATGGAGAATGATGGGAGAGGGTGAATATGGTCGGCCTTATAAAGAGAAAAAGAGGGGACAATATTTTCTTAAAACTTAAAGAGATTACAAAATATTTGCTTAAACTTTTTACACTCTTTTCCTAAAATATCATTTGCTACAAAAATAAAATATTTTCTTGTAAAATCACACCTAAGGTCCGGTCTAAATGAAGGAGGAGGGGGGACAAAATAATTTTTTTCTCTTTTTGAAGATTACACAAAATACTTGCTAAAACCTTTTAATACTTATCCCTTAAAATATGTTTTTAATAAAAAAAGTAAATATACAAAATAATCCAAATTAAAAAATATATTATATTTTTTTAAATAAGGGGTCGGCCATATATATGTACATATATAAGTTTTATATATTTTTTTAAGTAGCGTAGGGAAGATGCTAATGTGTTTAGTAAATGAAACAGAAACCGCAAAAATGTGTTGTACCCGTATCAAATAAGACAAAAACAGCACGACCGTTCAAAAAGAGAGTTCCCGAAACGGTACCTGAAGAGTTAGCTGCCTGATCCTTGGTCGAAGAAAATACTCGGTCAACGAATGAAACAGCGAAGACAATTTAGAGTTAAGATCAAAATACGAAAGGAAGCCTAATGTCTACCCAATCCTCACAGGTCATAACCTAGGTTTTACAGGTCGAAATGGCTCTGATACCATAATTGTAACATCCCGCTCTGATAAAGAGACTAAGAGTTACGTTATGGTGTCATATCAGAACATATAAACGCAAGCGGAAGACTTTATTAAATAAAA
This sequence comes from Tanacetum coccineum, assembly GCA_026074375.1. Taxonomy (NCBI): domain Eukaryota; kingdom Viridiplantae; phylum Streptophyta; class Magnoliopsida; order Asterales; family Asteraceae; genus Tanacetum; species Tanacetum coccineum. Next base: position 46,900 of record BQNB010025759.1, read on the forward strand.
ATACTAAGTCATGAAACAAAATGACTTCCAAAAGTATTAAATTCCAACAAAGTCTAAATGAAAGAAATCTTCAAACGAAAGGGTCTTAAATATAAATCCAAAACAATGGGAAAACTAATAAGGGTTGGCCTTCTAGAAGCTTCCTACTCTCAACACTTAAATCTCAGCTTCTCGCTTAGTACCTGCCGCAGGAAAAGAAAATGCGGCTGAGCTAACACTAAATGAACATATATAATAACAACAACGGTAATAAGATAAAAGAATGAATGAAACGAATCACGAGAATCTTTCATACGAAATAATAAGCGATAATTAAGAATTTAGGATAACAAAGGAGTGCCCACAAGCTCGAAACAAAAGTCTAAAGCATGCCACACGCTTAGACTACATAATCCAACATACATCGTATCATATCATATCATATAAAATTATGCATGGGAGCTGCAGACTACAGATGTACCCTATAAAATATGAAATGGGGTGTATTGCACACACACAACCATTCACCTGAACTGAACAGAACAAAGTAACTAGGATGCATCCATACGCTCCCTGAAAATAATCAAAGGCCATTATTCAAAAAGGAACTAAATTAAGGTAACTAAATTAGAGTTTTCCAAATTTCATATACACAAGTACAATGACGAGTATACATACATATGTAAGCTAATAATAATCAAAGGCCATTATTCAAAAAGGAACGTCGTAGACTAATCACACCGCCACAGATAGTGTCATGCCATTGGTGCATCAATGACATGGTCATGGTACCTCCATGACTAGATACAAATAGCTCGGGCAAGATTAAAGCAAAGATATAAGTGAACAAGTTTCAAATAATCCAAATATGGAAACGAATCTAGTAGCATATTTCAAACAAGAACCAATAAATAATTACAAACGAATATCGATTCAAACGGTTTGTCAATACCACATGAATCACGATTTCGGATAGCAAATCAAAGGAATGTCAAACGAATATCAAATAGATCAAGTAATCAAATGAGAATGAAGTGTCCTTACTAAAAGGACGGAATATCTGTACCTTAACGAATAAGCAATCAGAGAGAAATGAACACAAAAGCAAGAGATCACAACACCTTCACCGAATCTACAAGAATCCATGATTACATATTATTATCTATCTTATTTCATAAGTTTATTACTTAATCTTATCATTTAAAACACTTAAGGTAACTAAATTAGAGTTTTCCAAATTTCCAAAATCTGCCAACATTTTAAGCAAGTTTCCCGATGTTAAAGACCCATTAAACGACCTCCAAAAATTCTACAAAAAATCACAGAGGTTCCCACATGTGTCTAGTACACCCATGATCATTGTTTTAATTTATTTCAATGTTTAAGTATCCCTTTGACCCTTGTTACCCAAAACTGACTCGAATCTTGACCTCGCAGAACCTTTGAAAAGTTGACGCGTAAAAACCTCACTTAGACCACTCAGAAAATTCTGAAACTAATCTTGGATGTAGCACATATCATGAAGATTTACCAAATAAAATTTTAAAGTCTAACTCCTTACGGTTTGAGAATTAAAAATCAAACACTACAACTGAATTTTTCGGATAGAAATTCCAGATTTGACACTTAATCTTATAAAATCTAAAAATTGACCTTCCCGACCTCCAATTAACATGAAGCCTGATTTCCAGAAACTAGACTCTTTGAATTTAACTTTAGGCTCAAGAATAATGTTAAAACCAATTTTTATCATTAAGATATACCCCGTTGAATATGACCTAAAATTCTGCCCAGAATTATTAATCATGAAAACTCTAATTAACACCTATCAAAACCAAACCTAGGGTTTCTAATCTTGTAGTTTTTATTAATAACACATTTAATGATAAACTTAGGGTTTTATAACATGTAATTTAACCATTTTAATTAGATTAAACCCTAGAGAAATTGACAAGAACATAAACAGAATATTTCTTACAATCTATTAGGTTTTTATGAAAACTTTTGCATATGTAATCATGGTGACAATAAGAATAAAACAAAATCAATAATTACCTATGGAATGAAGTTTAAAGGAGAACCACAAATCAAGAACACTAAAACATCAAGAATACACCAAAGAATCACACCCAAAGCACCAAAACTTCAAGGATTACGCAAAGACACCTAAACCTTCTTTTTGCTCGGAGCTTTTATGGAGGAATACACAAAATTATGAAGAGAAAATTTTTAGAGAATGATGGAGAATGATGGGAGAGGGTGAATATGGCCGGCCTTATAAAGAGAAAAAGAGGGGACAAGATTTTCTTAAAACTTAAGGAGATTACAAGATATTTGCTTAAACCTTTTACACTCTTTTCCTAAAATATCATTTGCTACAAAAATAAAAGATTTTCTTGTAAAATCACCCCTAAGGGCCGGTCTAAATGAAGGAGGAGGGGGGACAAAATAATTTTTTTCCCTTTTTGAAGATTACACAAAATACTTGCTAAAACCTTTTAATACTTATCCCTTAAAATAGGTTTTTAATAAAAAGAAAGTAAATATACAAAATAATCAAAATTACAAAATATATTATATTTTTTTTAAATAAGGGGCCGGCCATATATATGTACATATATAAGTTTTATATATATTTTTTAAAACAAAATACCTTATGTTATATCTTTATAATTTCCCAAAATTATAACCTAAGGTTTTATTTTCAAATACTTATTAATAAACTTTAGGTTATATTCAAAATTACCAATATGACATGAAATACAAATTTTGAGGTTTACATTTATATATCAAATTCCCATGTTTATTGCCTTGCTTTATAAGCATTCTGGTACTTAATTCGTTAATATTTTGATTTCAGGTAATAAAAGGCATTGGAACGGAAAAGATGCGGAAAAATAAAGAAAATACCACTAAAACTGCATTATAAAAGATATTACGGTGTAACATCCCGTAAGAGTTATGCCGTAATCATTTATTAATTACGATGATTTGGTGATGACAAGGCATTATGGCGTAACGTCCTGCAGGTGTTACGCCGTAATCTATTATTATGGAAAATATTTTATTGCTGACTAAGGGTTACGGCGCAACGTGTTGAAGAGATTACGCCGTAACCAATTTTTATACTTGGAGATGGAATGCCGAGTCAGAAGGGTTTACGGCATAAAGTATGACTCATCACAGGGACTAAAGTTGCGCAGAAGATATCTGTAGGATATTGGATATCATAACACAATCAATGATCTAGGGGTTGGCCTACTTTATAGAGAGAGAAAGTGAGTTCTAGTGAGAGAAAAACACCTTTAGTGTGTGTATTATCAAAATGATCAACCAACCCCTTTACATGGCTGGAAAGGGGGTATATATACATAAGTTTTTGCCCCTAGGTGGGCTATGGAGTGGGCTAACATGTGGGTAAAGACCCGACCCAATACCATAAGTCATACGATTAATATTAAGGCTATGAGCTAACCTATGCTAGACATTACACGGGGTTTGGACCGAAGTCTTTTACAAATGGATTTAATATTCCTAAACACAATTCCCCCACTAAGGCAGGTCCAACCCCAGAAAATACAAATTGAATCCTAGCTATCTTTGAATTGATCTTTGACTCTGGCTCGTAGTCTTTTGATTCTTCAAGATTAGTCTCTGTACTGCAAGTAGTGATCTTTGAGCTTTGTTCCTTAGACTTGTGTGATCTTTAAGCTTTCTTTGAGATCATCATCTACAATAAATCTCTTAATCATCCTTGTTGTAGAGTATTGCCTTCATGTGATGTTGTGACCTTCGGACCCACATGCTCACACTTTTCTGGATCATAAGAATACTCATCAGAGTTGCGGAAGCTGTGTTGTAGGTCTTTCATTTGTTATGATGTCTTTGATTATTAACATTAAGTGTGAGCATGGGGTTGTGAATTGACCCCACTAGAATGAGGTATCTCCATCTTTACATGAACCTGTAATAAAACAGTTAGCAATAAAGCATGTGGACGAATATGGCTTTATCATTCGCTCGAGTCTGGTTGGATTAACCTCTGGATCCATGAGGACCGACCTGTGATCAGGTAGATTCATCTTAAGAAGAATCTCCTTGATAGGATTTCTAGTATAATTATTGGATCATTTAATGTACAACCATCAGAATCACCATACTTTCTTGTTCTGTTTATCAGAACGTCTCAAAGCAGACAACACGATAAGAGTGAATCGGTTAGTTACTGTCTTACCGATTGATGAGAAAAATTGACTTGAAAATCAATTGACGTATCACTTGAGAAATTTTTGTGACACATCAAGAATGTTTTATAGCACAGAATTGATAAGAACCTATTTAATAGTTTCTTATTAATATTTACTAGTTTCCTTTATTATATTTTCGTGGTCAACTATTTAGTAGTTTCCTTTATTATGTAATCTTAGTTAACAAAATAAGTCTATTATAAATAGACCATTAGGATTGTAATTGTTATGATGTTGAATGATAAAGAATATTGATTTGCTAATCAATTAGAGAGTCGGTTTATCTCACTAATATAAACCATTGGGTGGTTGGTTTATCTCATCAAAATAGACAATTTATCTTGTTTATTTGTTCTTTTATCTCTTTAATCGATTCGGTTCGTATCAATTGGTATCAGAGCTGTTTCGATTCTAGGGTTTTCAAAAAAAAAATTATTATCAAAGTTACTGTTCATCAGAAGTCACTGTTCATTCTGGAAATCACTGTATTGCTAGAATTACTGTCCATCCGAGAAACAAAAAAAAAGTCTGTCTGATTTTTTGAATAAATGGAGAACTGGAGGCTCGAAGCGATTAAAAAAATCTAGAGCGAATTACACGGCAACAAAAGTGGGACCAGCAGATTAACGAGCTTATGAAGGCCATAGAGGCGTTGCCGGTATGGGTAGGGCACACAAAGGAGTTCGAAGAACAAAACATCAGGTTGAATCAGAAAAGGGATGTTGAAGCATGTGAATATTTAAACTCACATCCTCAAGTAGTAACTGATGGTTGTAATGACAGATCATGTGTGAAAGAAAATGTGGCTTTAACACATTTTGATGAAGAATTTGTCCAGGAAGACCCCAAAGAATTGAGCTATGCACAAGAAAAAGTAAAAGAAGATGTTGGTCTTGGGGCAGGTTTAGAGGCCGTGGAAAAGAAGCTGGAAAAAGATGGAACATATTCTTCAAGGGAACAAGGAGAAGCTGATTGGCAGCTCGCTAGTGAAACTGATTTGCAAGATTTTCACTACACTATCTTTGAACATAAGTGGGCTGGAATTCAAGGGTTAGGAAGCAATTACAAGAGAAGTGGGCTGGAATTCTATTCTATTATGATTTTTGGCTTGCAGCTGGAACAACATGTTTTGTATGGACCTCTCTTTGAACAAAGGATGATTTGGGATCCTGGAATTAGAGTGTTCAAGATTTAGACGCTACACCTTGAGGACAAGGTGTTTTTGGGGGCGGGAGTATTGATAAGAACCTATTTAATAGTTTCTTATTAATATTTACTAGTTTCCTTTATTATATTTTCTTGGTCAACTATTTAGTAGTTTCCTTTATTATGTAATCTTAGTCAACAAGATAAGTCTATTATAAATAGACCATTAGGATTGTAATTGTTATTATGTTGAATGATAAAGAATATTGATTTGCTAATCAATTGGGGAGTCGGTTTATCTCACTAATATAAACCATTGGGGGGTTGGTTTATCTCATCAAAATAGACCATTTATCTTGTTTATTTGTTCTTTTATCTCTTTAATCGATTCGGTTCGTATCAATTGGTATCAGAGCTGTTTCGATTCTAGGGTTTCAAATTTTTTTTATCAAAGTTACTGTTCATCAGAAGTCACTGTTCATTCCGGAAATCACTGTATTGCTGGAATTACTGTCCATCCGAGAAACAAAAAAAAGTCTGTCTGATTTTTTGAATAAATGGAGAACTGGAGGCTCGAAGCGATTAAAAAAATCTAGAGCGAATTACACGGCAACAAAAGTGGGACCAGCAGATTAACGAGCTTATGAAGGCCATAGAGGCGTTGCCGGTATGGGTAGGGCACACAAAGGAGTTCGAAGAACAAAACATCAGGTTGAATCAGAAAAGGGATGTTGAAGCATGTGAATATTTAAACTCACATCCTCAAGTAGTAACTGATGGTTGTAATGACAGATCATGTGTGAAAGAAAATGTGGCTTTAACACATTTTGATGAAGAATTTGTCCAGGAAGACCCCAAAGAATTGAGCTATGCACAAGAAAAAGTAAAAGAAGATGTTGGTCTTGGGTCAGGTTTAGAGGCCGTGGAAAAGAAGCTGGAAAAAGATGGAACATATTCTTCAAGGGAACAAGGAGAAGCTGATTGGCAGCTCGCTAGTGAAACTGATTTGCAAGATTTTCACTACACTATCTTTGAACATAAGTGGGCTGGAATTCAAGGGTTAGGAAGCAATTACAAGAGAAGTGGGCTGGAATTCTATTCTATTATGATTTTTGGCTTGCAGCTGGAACAACATGTTTTGTATGGACCTCTCTTTGAACAAAGGATGATTTGGGATCCTGGAATTAGAGTGTTTAAGATTTAGACGCTACACCTTAAGGACAAGGTGTTTTTGGGGGCGGGAGTATTGATAAGAACCTATTTAATAGTTTCTTATTAATATTTACTAGTTTCCTTTATTATATTTTCTTGGTGAACTATTTAGTAGTTTCCTTTATTATGTAATCTTAGTCAACAAGATAAGTCTATTATAAATAGACCATTAGGATTGTAATTGTTATTATGTTGAATGATAAAGAATATTGATTTGCTACTCAATTGGGGATTCGGTTTATCTCACTAATATAAACCATTGGGGGGTTGGTTTATCTCATCAAAATAGACCATTTATCTTGTTTATTTGTTCTTTTATCTCTTTAATCGATTCGGTTCGTATCAGAAAAACATTGGATTGGTTTGAAAGATACAATATGGTAATTGACGCGATGATGAAATTTTTATGCGTTTATAGTTGTGGTAAGCGTAGTTTACCATAACACTTATCTACGCGGGGCATCCACGTGGTTGCAGCCACGACACGTTTTTGGTTCCGCATTCCTACTCGAAAACCTTTGCCTTCTTTTGGTAAAAAGGAATAATTATCCTTCATTGAAGCGACACTTTACTTAGTAGCAGCATCAACTTGGCCTCATAATGGAAATCCACAAAATCAGGTACATGTGTTTCGTCCATTGTACATTTGCAGAGTGCATTGGTAACATGTCAAAATAGGTTTGGTTAAACAGGCAATATTATTATGCGTCAAAAGTGGTCGGGTTGATTGACACTAAATTTTATTGTGCTATCTATGATTAATGAAGAAATATTGTTTTAAATATAATCTAGATCTTAAAAAATGATCATTAGGATTTTGTATGCATTTAAGCCTTTTACCTGCTCATTATACCACGGTCCATGTCCGAACAGTGGGTCATGCATTGGAAAAGTTCCTGAATTAGTTCCTGAAAATAATTTGATGATTTGATGATTTGGTGTGTGTTTTTCTTTGATATCAGTATTGACAATATGGAGAGAAATCAGTGGAATCCACATGGAGGTAGAAAATATATGGAAGAGGACACGTAGCGGGTAGTGGGAATTAAATATCGGGTTGAGCCCGGGTCGGGTTGCATTAAAAGTTTTACCCTGCTCATCAAGAACAGTGGGTCATGTATGGGAAAAAGTTGAAAACAAGGTTCACAATTAAGACGATGATGATAATCTACTGTTTACTATGCATAGCTCATCCATACCCGTATCTTGTCTCGGCAGTCACACTAAGGTTGTGATTGTAGCCATGGATGTTTGGCACAGCTACCGAATACGTAAATCTGAGCCGACAAACATACTGTGCGTGGTTTACCGAGCCACGCATCTTGGCAAGGCGACCACACCTAGATTGTGATCGCAGCCATGGCAGGTGTTTGGCACTGATTTGATATTCGCATACATGAGCCTCTTTGTTTATGAGTGTTTCATACCGACTATTGTACCAAAAAATATCTCAGGTATGCATTTTAGTTTCTTATATAATGGGAATCTTATAATGATAACGATATATTAATGAAATATATGGGGTTTAGATCATTATGTGTTGTTCTTTCGTTATAGGAAAAATGATTGGCTTGAAAATGGAGAACCGATAAGGAAAAAAGGGTTTCTGATTCTTGAAACGGTAGAAGTTAGAACAATCAGAAGGTAGAAAAAGGCTTTCAGAATGTAAGCATCCTACAAACAGTAGAAGTTAGAACAATATGATACCTTAGTATTACATATGGAGTTCTAACATTGTGCAAATTTATTCACAATTTCAGGCACCGAATCGTAGTCCTTCAACAGAGTGACAGACGAAGAATCATCGGTCACATCACCAAAAACATTGTCTTGCTCATCGTCATACTATGAGCCAATCAAGATGGTACCATTGCCTGATCTTATGAACCTCACTGTGCCCACAAGTTTGCTTGCCATACCCGTGGAAGAAAACTCATCCAACATGCCACCAGATCATCCCTTGCTACAACATCTCCGGTTCTCAAACAGGTAGCATAAGTCAAACTCAATAAAATTATCCAATTTTTATCCATTTTGAAATTCTTTGAATTTTTGTTTTCAAGGTGAGGGTGAATCGAAAAGTAATGCGACCAAGACCACTTCCAGTGTTTTGGCCGAGGTACTGTGATTATTTGCAATACTTAAACTTAGGGGTGGAAACGAGTCGAGCCGAGCCCGAGCCTGCCAGAGCTCGAGCTCGGCTCGTTTATATTTCAGAAAGCTCGAGCTCGATCTCGGCTCGTTTCGAGCCTTAAGAGTTGAGCTCGAGTTCGGCTCGTGGTATGATGTATAAAGCTCGAGCTCAACTCGTTTGTGATGCACTTATAAAAAGTAAAGCGTGTTTTCTTAAACTTACTTACGAGAGTAATATTATGTCTTTTGGATTCATATCAGGTGTAGGATGTTAGTTGGAATAATGATTCAACTATTAATAGCACACTAGATAAACGAGACATGTACATATGTTTTGTTTCAAGAAATACCACTTTAATCCTACACCGTTAGACACTATTCTATTTTTACTTACTGCTTTAGTTCCACGCCTTTGATGTAATAAGATCTATTTTTGAAGGTAACTGTTTATTACTTATTAATATCAGCAGGGCCTTCCACCTGTCAGCCTTCTCCTTCTAACACAGGCAAGCGGAAAAGTTCTTCTCGATACATTTTGCCAATGACGCACATGCATCGAATTGGTCCCAACATATGGGTCAGAAGGCGTGCTATAATGAATCATCGAGGTGTATCCATTTCAAATGACAGCGGAAGTCCTGAAAATACTAATAATGCTGACTTGTCCGAATCCAGTTTCGGACGAAGCCATGGTATTTAACTTTCCGTTGTTGTTTAATTGTTGGATATTGCAACTTGATGACGTATAGGAAGTCTAACATGACTTTAGGCCAAACCCACACTATCAGAATAAGGCCTTGGCCCAACTAGATCCGATTACAAGCATATAGGGCCGAAACTAAGCCCAGTCCCGTACTGGCAGCGGCCCGGACATATTAAGACGGACGCGGACTATCCCTATTCCGCTTCCGCAATACATTGCAGCGGATTGACCAACGTCCGCGGAAGGTAGTTCGCTGCAGCAATCACGATTATGACGGATCCTTGCCCGACAAGGGTCCCACTCTGGCCACCAACAGATTATATGCGAAATACTAGGAAACCCTAGTATTACTAGCCTATAAATAGGAATCATCGTACATTCCAAAGAGGTACACAATATTCTCTCACTCTGACACACATATCTCTGACAACATGCTCTCTTACTCTTACGCCGGAGTCTAATCGTGGGGTCCGCCCCCACGGTAAGGCTAACGGTTTACTCTCATTGTGCAGGCAATCATCCAAATCACTTGATTTAGTACAAGATCCAATCCATTCGCAGCTTGTTGGCCCGGCCCAACAAGCATTCCAAATCTAATTTAAACCCGTAACATAAATTTTACTAACAAGTTGGCGCCATCTGTGGGACCGATATAACTGCGTTCCTTAAAAATAATCACCATGAGCAATGCACAACCTACCCCTAGCCATCCCAGATCCGATGTTCGGAACACGGTAGGGAAAGACAAACAAGCCCCTTAGGGTTCCGCGAGGACTACATCCGCTGTAGACCTTGAGAAATTCTGCGAAAAGCACTATAAGAAATTGCTGCCAATCATGGCAGACAAATATGAGCATGAGCGAAGGAAGAAAGAAAAACTGGAAGAAGTAAAAGCGCGACTAGATTTTGGTGACGTTCGGAAGAGAACCACTAAAACGCAAGAGTCAGCGTACTCTGAATCAAGGACAAGATCACCTAGAAGACACAGACGATCCCATAGCCTACGCCAGAGTTCTAGCGTCTTCACAAGGCTGAAACGCGACAGATCAAGGTCACCACGACATAATCAAAAGAACAAGGCAAGAAGAGAAAGTAACGTCTTCGAAAGACTTGGAAGCAGAGGACGAAGTGCGTCCGCATACTCCGATAGCAGTCAGGAAAACTCAAGGTATACGGAAAAGCATTCTGAAAGCGAAGACAGTGGAGGAGGACACTGGAAGTCTAAATTACAAAAGCAAAAGCCCAGTATTGAAGATGACGACCTCTCTAAGCCCTGGGTGTGTGTCGAGACTAATCCGTTCACGTCTCGGATTCGCCATTTCAACTTCCCAAAGACCCGAATGCCTAGTCATATAAAAACATATGACGGAAGTGGAGATCCGAAAGATCACTTGAAAATCTTCTAGGCCGCGGAAAAGACGGAAAGATGGGTCATGCCAACATGGTGTCATATGTTTAACTCCACACCTACTGGGAACGCTCGGGTATGGTTTGACGATCTTCCTCCAGAGTCTATAGACAGTTATGATGACCTGAGGGAAGCGTTCTTGAAAAATTACCTTCAACGGAAAAAATGCATCAGATACCCTATAGTACTCCATAACATCAAGCAAAGAGATGGGGAATCTACAGAAGACTTCATACAAAGATACAAGTCGGAGAGCGGAAACGTCAAGGGTGCGCCAGAATGCATGAGAATCTCCGAATTCGTGCACGGAATTACCAATCCTGAGCTCATCAAAAGATTCCATGAGAAAATCCCAAAAACAGTAGATGAAATGATGCAAGTGGCCACGTCCTTCCTTCAAGGGCAGGAGGCTGCTTTAAATCAAGAAAGGAAGAAAACCCTCCCGACATGGAAACACCAGGAAGGAAGTCACAGGCAAGATTTCAAAAAAGGAGGAAGCTTCCGCATCCAACGTAAGCAAGAATAGAGGCCGGACAGATTCACACTCCTTACAAAAACCCCGAGGGAGATTCTGGCCTTTATAAAAGGAAAATTCAAAACCCCACCTCCGATGATAACTCCGGTTGAAAAACGGAATGCAAACAAGTTTTGCGAATTCCACGGAGAAGTAGGGCACAACACGGATGAATGCAACCATCTAAGGAAGCAAATTAAGGACATGCTAAAAGGCGGGAAGCTGTCACATTTAATCAAGGAGTTAAAACAAAACAGTGGGAAGGACCTGCAGAAAAAGAAAGGAGAGCCACAAGGAAAAGAAAAACCTCAGACAATCTTAATGATTCAGCCGTGGCAAAAGGCAGTAAGGCAGAAGATAACTCAAAGTTTCTCACCCGACCTCAAAATATCATTCTCGTCCCTGGGGAACGATAAGGGAGCAGAAGGCCCCCTAATAATAGAAGTAGAGATTAGAGGTCACCAAGTGCACCGCATGTGTATTGACAGAGGGTCATCATTTGAGATACTCTATGAGCACTGCTTTAATCGACTCCGTCCGGAAATAAGAAATCAAATGGTCACGGCCGCAACTTCGCTAGTAGGATTCAACGGTGAAATAAAATGGCCATTAGGACAAATAACACTTTTGGTGAAAGTTAGGGATGACGAACATTCAACATCAGCATGGATGGACTTCATGGTGGTGAGATCAACATCTCCGTTTAATGGAATCATTGGAAGACCGGGGTTGCAGAAAATGAAAGCAGTCCTATCAACAATGCACGGAATGATAAAGTTCCCGGTTATGGGAGGAACACTTACGCTGAGAAGCAGTAAAATCATTCCCATTGAATGTGCGGTGATCTCCAGACCAGAAGACCAACCCCCTCCGGTGAACAAAGTAAAAGAGGAAAGGATCAAAGTGGCAATCAATCCGGAACAGACAGTAATGATTGGTTCTGACCTCGAAAACCAGAAGTAAGCTGTGCAACCTACTTCAACGCAGTTTGGATATATTCGCCTGGACCCCAACGGATATAACAGGCGTTCTAAGGCAGATAACAGAGCAT
>BQNB010025760.1:0-13171 GCA_026074375.1 Tanacetum coccineum
TCCAGAGTTCCCTGACAGAGTTTATAAGGTAGAAAAGGCATTATATGGTCTACATCAAGCTCCTAGAGCTTGGTATGAGACTTTGTCTACCTATATATTAGATAATGTATTTAAGAGAGGGACAATAGATAAGACTTTGTTCATTAAAAGAGTCAAAAGTGATATTCTACTAGTTCAAGTATATGTAGATGATATCATTTTTGGATCTACTAAGAAAAGTTTATGCACTAAGTTTGAGCAATTGATGCACAAGAAGTTCCAAATGAGTTCTATGGGTGAGCTTACTTTCTTCTTAAGATTGCAAGTGACACAGAAAGATGATGGGATTTTCATCAGCCAAGATAAGTATATGGATGAAATTTTGAAGAAGTGTGGAAAACTAGAAGGGGGGTTGAATAGTTTACCACTTTTTAATTTAAGGTTTTAAAGTGTTTATAAAAATTCTAGATTCGACTTTATGTGAATTCAACACTTGCACAATATGAACAATATACTTATCTAAACAATCAATAGGATAGTATGAAAAAATAATGTAAGACAAGAGTAAGAACAATCAAACCACAACGCGAGGATTTATAGTGGTTCGGTAACGAAGCACCTCTTCGCCCTACTCTACTCCTCGAGCACCTAACTCGAGAGTTTTCTTCACTATGTCAACAAGCTCCCTTATGGCGGAGAAAACCTTACACAACTTTCGCTTATCTTGATTTCTGACACTAAGCTAGATGTCGAGTTCTAATCTTAGCTAGAACCAATCTACCACAACTTCACAACTTCACTACACAACTTGACTTCACGACTTGATCACGACTACACAACTTCTTCACACCTTAGTTTTCTTCACACCACTACTTCACCAAGCCACTACTATAATCACACCTAACTAACACTACTAGGAAAGATCACCAAGATCTAACTATACTTACAACAATCACCAAGATCTAACAACTACACAACTTTACAAGATTTACAAATGATTTACAAGTTATGATATGGATGCAATAAGATTGCAACAACACACAAAGGTGTAATACTTCTTCACTTGATGATGGAAGTATTCTTCTCTTGCACTTGAGGAATTGAGCTTGGATCACTTGGAAACAAAGCTTTATGATTAGATGATCAAAGGATTTTAATGAGATGTGTGGGCTGTTTTAGAACAGAAAGAATGAGTGCAAAAGGTGAGAAAATAGTGGGGAAAAGTCCAGTATTTATAGGACAAACTGGAGGAGCGTCTACCTATGGGCGGTCCCCTTAAATAGGTGGGCGGTCCCCTTAAAATTAAGGGGGCCGCCCGTGTATTTAAGGGGGCCGCCCTAGACTGGGCGCTCCCCAGTTTGTCCTTTTGTGTAGGGAGAATTTTCTGGAACTTTCTAGCCGTTTTAGGTCCAAAAATTTGAATTTCAAAATGTTTATTTTGAATAAAATATTTCTTTTAATTGTAGAAATGTTTTGATATGTTTATAAAATGTTTAAACTTTTTATAAAAAAGTGTGGAGGTTGAATAAAATTCATTTGATCAGTAAAATGCACATAACATTTATTTATTCATACCTTTAAGTGATATAATTTCGAAATGAAAATTTACTTCTAATTACTTGTTTACGTTTAATTTTACATTGAACGTTTTTATATTTTGTGATTATCAAAACGTAAAGATGTGAAAAATATTAATAATGTTTTTAGGAATTATTTCTATCAACATATTTGTTGCGTTGATTGAATTACGTAGCATTGTTATGGTTCCGTTTTGTGGTTGTAATGTTAGTTTAGCGTAATGTAGATGTAGCGACAGTGTGCTGTATATTATCCAACTTATTAGTGAGTTTTATGTTAGTATAATGGAATGTCGATAAGTTTGTGATGTTGATTGAATTACGTTGCCGTATTTCGGTACGCAACTGATATTTGCACGAGCCAGGTTGGTACTGATGTGTGATGTATAAAAAAATTGATGCGTTTGGTATGATGTGGTAAGTAGAAGGATGACAGAGAGCGAGAATCACTATCCTCAGCAACCTCTGCAAGCCTTCGGCTTGATTTAAGAAAGCGTAGTCTGTACAAGGCCCCCGAGGTCGTTTGATGGAAATATTGTGATGCCACTGACACTTTCGTTGCCGCTATCCATGGCGTGTGACGATACTGTTAGGTGTGTGACGATGGGCATAGGCTGACAAGCTGCAAAATAAGCCTATAGATATATTTTTACATCATATCTTGGCGACATTTGCACTTTTGAACTTGGGTTGCTTATATTTTGTCCCCGCTTAAGCTGTGTAAAAATAAAAGCAAATTTTGCTGCCGAGATTGTTGTTTTTGCTAAAAATTGAGAATTATGGTTCGGGCTTGCTTATACATTCGGATTGCGGTTCTTCGATGCCACCGATCCTTTCGTTGCTGCTACTAATTGCGTGTGACGATGTTAATACCCAAAAGGTGAAATCTATGTGGAATGTGGTAGAATGCGATCCGATCGTGGTTCGTGAGCTTTTGTTGGGCTTGCAGCCATGGCAGTCAAACCCTGATTCCAAATGTGAGCTGTACACATCTTTTGTGATTATGTTGGTTGGTGCCATTGTGGCGGTGCAGGGTTGGTTGGATAGCCTTTGTTGCTGCTTTGTTAATGCTTGGTTAACATTGTGTGATTACATCCGTACAATGGATGAGATTGTAAAGATGATAGAACAATTGCACATTTTGTAGTGTTTTCCGTCGCCCGGTCAGCTATCTGTAGTAAAGCGTTATGAGATGAATAAATTGACTCCATTTGAGATTGATGTTTAATTGCTCTATGTTTTTATCTTAAGGGGGTTTTAATTGCTCAGAATCAGGTATTATAGCTTCATACGTATATGTGTGTGCACCTGCATTATTGCATTATTAGATGAATACACAATTCTAATTGGCATTTCACAGATTCATAAATTGTTAAAAGGCCTGCCTCCCATTCGATCATTGGTCGCTGTCGGTACAAGTGCTGCAAAGTTAGTTTCTCTACCTGTGAAGAATTATAAGAAAGATCGCAGAATAGTCAACAGTATGCAAAGAGGTAATGAATGTATACAAACTAACTCTGTTATTTCTTTCTCTTAATCACATAGATGCACATGATATCTAGTATTTTTTTTGCTGAAAGGTTGGATAAAGGCATTTTATACTTCTTAAATTTGCATCTGACTATTTGAAGCAACTATGTTCTTGGTCTGATTTTACTACTAGCTATGTTATTGACTGGCACCAACCTTAAATAGGATACATATATGTTGTAGCCATCTATCACTATTTTCCATGTCATGGGTCCTCATCTCAGTTCCCCTCATATCAGATAAGTGACACATTGTTCTCCATGCATGGTGTAAGATAAAGGGGGTGTTTGGGTGTGTGTTTTGGAAGTGAATATGTGCTCTAGAATAATCATAATCTGATAATCAACTATAGTGAAATGAGATGCGGGAAAAGTTTTTGCATGTTCTTTTGTTGTTTGTAGTTGTAATAATCATACAATTTAAGAAATTGGTAGATGAAATGACTGAAATTATCATTAATTTTTGTGAAAGAAGTTGACAGTTTCATACAATTGTCATCGTGGATGAAATTGCTGATTTGTTGAGCTGGTATAAAGCCAAGACTGATTATTTGATCCTATATCTAAATTCTAAGAACTGTAAGCCCACCTGCTGGTAACAACGGTGAAGGTTCAAGCTCTACTCACAATGAAGGTAAAGGTCTTATGTATAACTTCATACAATACTAGCATTTAATTTATGAAATCATGGCCCAAACACTACACAAACATACAACTGCATACTAAGACCGTTAAAAAGCAGGAACACCACCCCCGACTCCAGCACCTAAAGATCAACAGACATAGCAAAAAGACAACAACTAGGAAGAAAAAGGCAAGCCAACGAAAAGGCCTCAATTTTCAGAGCCCATCAGCTGACCTTAAGAAGCTAAAAACCGACTAAAGGTACCAAACTTATAAACACAACAAAACCCTTTTCTAAGCCTACAAGTGATTGTGCCTCCTTTTGGTAAACATGGTAGCTAAACAACTACAGTCACCAGCTTAAAACAACCTGCGTGTTGTTCACGATGCTTATAAAAACACTGCTATGGGTCAGAAGTTCTAAGCCTTTTGTCCTGCTATTACATAGCAGTGTAATAGCAGTTGCATACTGTTGGAGTATTAGGTGCGTATCAAAGTATAGGTAGACGTTTGTTCAATTGAATTAGCATATAGAATATGGCGTTACATATTGTTAAACTATGCATCAGTAGGCATATCTTCATGAAATACAACAGGGATTTGCATGATGATGAAAATATTTATTAAGTGATCAGTACAGTTTAAATTATTTATAATTGGTCTAACTTACTAGAATAGGTAATGTCAAACTTATGTATCAATAAGCTTAGTGTTGGGGAACCATAGTGAGGATCCATGGTTTTGGAAATTAGATATGCATGTTGAACTTATGAAGCAGCTACCTCTTAACACCAGGGGTGTTAGGGATAGCTTATTTAGGCTGCCTACACTATTATGAAAGACAATAAGCTGTAAAAAAACGCAACTCATGAATTGTATTTGTACGCTTATGTAATATATGCTAAGAATACATGCTCTTGGAAATTAGGGATACTTTTCAAACTACTCAACTACCAAAGGCGTAATATCAATGTTTGATATTAATTGTCTTACTTCATGGAAATCTATAGAAAATGATTTAAGGTAACTGTTTTTTTCTAATAACATGAGTAATTGTGATATAGATTTCTGCAATAACCATCTAATGCACCCATATACGAATATGTTTTTGTATAGGAAGTGCAGGTCAGAAATAGTGGACGATTGGAAAAGCGTAGGTATCTGTGATTCTGGAAAGAACAAAATTTTAGCCCAAGAATCTCGAGAGCTTACACGAGAACCACGCTACATAATTTGCTTTAGTACGACACAATGCTCATGATACGTTCGACCAAAAATAATTGGTATGATAATTTTTTTATTTGCAAGACGTAATGAATCACGAACATGTTGATTTGTGAATGTCATGAAAATCTTGAAAGAAATATGAATAGGCTGCTACATGTGATCACAAAGTAGAATTACACATTCTGTATATGGATGTTTTGGATCATCAAGTGGATTCGAAGGTTAGGCTTAAGCATAAATGATTCATTTGTAAAGCGACACTAATTAGTTGTATAATCTTGGGTCCAACTTATGTTTTTGGGGTCTTTGAGATAAGGTAGTCAAACTTGGCATAATCATATCCAATCAAACTATGCAACTGTTTATATATAGCGTTTTTATCGTAAGTTCGAAGTCAAGTTGATGTTTTTAGAGTTTTTTTAAGCTGCTTCTTAGCAATTTTTTAGGTGTAATATTTGCATTTTTTTCAGTTTCCGATGATCCTCAGGTTGTTCTTGATTCTTTAGGAGTACTATGTGTCAAAGACAACGACAATCACCACCGGACCCACCCATGCTATGGTAAGTTTCTATCTACTTACTGCATATTGTTTGGCATGATTTATGTTCCTTTGGGTATTCGCGTATGAGTTTGTAATTGCGTGTAACATTGATTAGATCACATGTGTGTGACATTCATTGATTAGATCGCACGCCTTGGGTTAAAGTAAATTATGATGTTCCTTATTGAAATAATAACGTTACATATAATTTGTTGATGCAGCAAATCGAGAGTCTAGGTTGGGAACTACAGGATGCCGGTGGCCAAAACATAACGGTAATAACAAGCAAAGTCAGACAAAAAATAAGTAGACGAAGCGTTGAAAACAACAAAGAACGAGCAACGCTGAACTTCAGATAGGCTAACCTGTAGCTATGATATTTTGGAACAAGCCAGCTAACCTATAGCTCTAATAGTTTGGAACAAGCAAATATGCATTTGCATCATATCGTAACTTAAGCAGTTAACATCCACCTGCGCATACATGGCACAAGGATAATCACCAACGCCCGCTAAGCGTCCCGCAGCGGAGCGCGGGTAGGCATACTTGTTGTTTTTATATATATAAGGTTTAAAGGTGGGCTAAGCCTATACAAAATAAATAAAGCCCAATACATAAGGCTAGGCACTATGAGTCGGTTCTTGGTGTCGGTCGATCGAAATCATAGTCGGTCGCCCTTATAGTGGTAGGATCGGTCGCTTTGGGTCGTTGGTCGATATGAGTCGTAGACTCGACCGGTAGTCGATGGGTAAAAGGCAACGGTCAAATGTAATATAATTTTTTTTTTAATTTTTATGATTTAAATAAATTAACACTATAAATACCACTCATTTCACTATTTTTTTCACAAATTCAAACAACAATTCAAACTATTTCTCCCAAATCAAAAACTCACCATGTTTAATAAGAAAACTCTCAAATCAAAAACTCTAAAATCCCGACTTCAAGAAAATGTTTCGCATTTTACACCGGATCTAAATTTCCAATTATCCGGTGTCTCACCACCCATGCGCTTTCGATCCCTGGGTTTTGAATATCAATCACAATTACTACAACCACTACAACATAATAACATGTTTTATCAAAATCGTCCATTCGTTCCTCCGTATAACAACCAAAATGTTTTCTACCAATCACCAACTGGATTTTATCGTCCTACTATGGATTCATCGACGTCTTCCCAAGCAAATCAACCTTATTCCCCGCTTAACCGTGTTACTCTTGATATGGATTTTGCGCAGTTAATGAATACTCATGAGTATTACTAGACCCAAGATTATTTTATGGGTCAAGGTTTGGCTCACGGTTTAGCTTACGATTCAGCTCCAGTTGACGACGACGATGATGACTCTCCAGTCGAAGAGATGTCGCCCATCAAAGCTAAGAAGGCCTCAAAACGTGCTTCAAGAGCCAAGAAGAATGATAACAAGGAGAAGGATCCGCCAAAAGACTGGACAAAAGGTGGAAGAGATCGCATTGTGCCAAGCTCAGTGCGATGTGTCGGAAAATAGCGAGAAAGGAAACCGTATGAAGGCTAAGGGGTTTTGGGAAGCGGTTATTAACTACTTTGAAAAGAAAACTGGTTCAACGAGAGGGTACGACTCGATCCTTAACAAATGGAAAAATATGGTTCGCCCGAGAATTGGTTGTATTTGCGCCATCATCAATAATATTCAAGAGAATCACGAAAGTGGTTCAAATGACCTCAATGTGTACCAAAAAGCTTGTGCATAATACAAAATGATCTACAGGCATGACTTTACGTTGGAGCATTGCTATATCCATTTTGTGAAAGCTCCACCAGGTTGGTTAAATATAAGATGCCTGCTTTTTACAAGAAATTACAAAGGGGCGAAAAAAAATACCCCTTTGTATTCTCTGTAAATAATCTATGACTATAGAAGCATTGGAAAACATCCACAACATAGCGCGCCCCCCCAGATTTTATAGAATTGAAATAGCCGCCTCCATCCTCCCACTCCAAGTTTTGTGTCGGATATATCTAAATGTAAAGACGGCCCCCCCCCCCATGAGTCATGCGGAACACGTCCCCTACTGCTACGCGCACTCCTAAAAAACATATCGCTCAATCGGGTCGTGATGCATTAAAGGCCAAAAAGAACCCTCCTCTCGTGAGGTATCTTCTTCATTTGTTGATTTGGTAGCCGGCAAATACTTAGGCATTAAGTCGACAAAATGGGAAAAGATGCAGGAGCAACAAGACTCCTACATACAATTGAAGAATCAGGAGTTGGATATAAAGGAGGCGGCGCGTTAAGGATTTTTTAAGGAAGCAGCATCCCCAATTCCCCGCCCCCAAGCCAGGCGAAGCGACACCAAGTTGAATGAAGCACCCACGTTTAAAGAGCAAAACTTGTAATAATTGTTCGAACACTTGAATTAGCCAAAAAAAAAAAAAAAAAAATGAAACGGGACGACAAAGGTCAAGCTTATTCTTTAATTCTAGTAATGACCCTATTTGCCCGCCAAATACAACAAATCCATAAGTGGCAGGAGATGATATGGCACGAAATCAAGGAAACCTATTAACTTAGAATTATTTAGTTTTAAGTTTTTTAATTATTTATTGTTAATGTGTTTATGTTATTTGACTATTTATGTAATGTTTTTATTTATAATGAAAATTTGTATTTTATGTTGGTTAATTTTTTTTTATTTAAAAAATACTAAGGTCGCTTTATATGGTAAAAAGTCGATTGTATGTTATAAGCCGGAGGAGAGAGAAGTGAGAAAGCTGTTGTGGCTAGGGGAATATAGGTCATTGGGTGGTCATATTAGTGCATAGCCTAATTATCATCATCTACACTCCCGCAGAGTTGACCCAGAGAGGACGCAAGAACACTCAAACTGGTAACTGAATTCTTTCAAACAAAGACAAAAAAGAAACCCGTTTAGTGTAGATGTCAGCATACTGGATAGCGCACCAACCGGACGGTCACATTGAAGAATACGAACCTGACCCTTAGTGACCATGTCACGAACAAAATGAATATCAATCTCTATATGCTTCATCCATTGATGTTGTACATGGTTTGCTGACAAATAAATAGCACTGCTGTTATCAAAGTAGACAAGGGTGGCAGACAATAAAAGGAAATGTAGTTCACGAAGTAGATTGCGAATCCAAGCGGTCTCAGTTACAACATTGGCAACACCCCGGTACAGCCTCTACACTAAATCGAGATATGGTGTGTTGACGCTTAGAAGTCCAAGAAAGAAGATTATCTTCAAAAATTACACAATAGCCAGAAGTAGATTGGCGAGCAGAAGGGCAACCCGCCCAATGAGCATCAGAATATGCAATAAGTTAACCAGTAGAAGAAGCAAACAACTATAGGCCAAAGTCTAAAGTACCGCAAACATACCAAAGAATACGCGTGAAAGCCGCTAAATGAGGCTCCCGAGGGTCATGCATGTAAATAAAAATCTATTGAACAACATAAGAGATATCAGGACGAGTAAATGTAAGATACTATAAACCACCTGTCTGGTTATTGTGGAGTATAGGATCCGAAACAAGATCCCTGTCAGGACCAATCTTGGACTCTGTATCAACAGGGGTCCGAGAAGGATTACAAGAAACCATGTGTGCCCGCTCCAATAGCTCCATAGCATATTTCCTCTAAGAGAGGAACATACCTGTAGAGTCACGAGTAACAGAAATCCCTAAAAAATAATTAAGGGCCCCCAAATCCGTCATCTCAAGCTCCTGATGCAAAGATGAAATAATGCGCTATAGTAAAGCTGTAGAAGATGCGGTCAGTATAATATCATCCACATATATCAATAAGTATGCAACCTCACTACCATGGCGATAAATAAACAAAGAAGAATCACATCTACTATAAGAGAAACCAATACGTAAAGCATAACTAGCAAACCGTTGAAACCAAGCACGAGGTGCCTGCTTCAAACCATATAAGGAACGTTGTAACTGGAATGTTGTAACTGACAAACATGATGCAGAAAACGAGAATCTACAAAACGTGAGGGTTGGTACATATAAACTGTCTCTAAAATATCACCATTAAGAAAGGCATTCTTAACATCAAGCTAGTGAACAAGCCAATTAAGAGATAGAGCATGGCTAAGAACATTTCGTATGGTATCCGGTTTAACAACCAAACTAAAAGTGTCATTACAATCAATACCAACCTGCTGAGTGCGCCCATTGGCAACAAGTCGGGCCTTGTACCTACTCAAAGATCCATCTACATGATACTTATGTCTAAACAACCACATAGACCGAACCATATTTAGATTAGGTGGTTTCGGAACAAGCATCCTATTAAAAACACAGAAAAGTGTTGCTAGTATTAATAGTCTAGGGATTAATTAGTGCAAATAAGGAAGGAACTTCTGTGTCAATATGTAAAAACTTATTGCTTCAACTCTTCTCTTCCTTACTATAAAAGGGAAGGCTTAGGAAAAGGATATAAATGTGGTGAGTTTCTCTCTCTAATCATAATATTGTTAGTTTCTCTCCTCTCTCATTTTCCTTATCCCTCAACGTCAACCCCTTCTTTTATCTCTCTACTCTCTCTCTAAAACTTTCTAGTGTAGTATTTTGTATGTAAATTGATTTCATATCAATTGGTATCAATCGCCATAGGATGATTTGAAGTGCTTTTCGTGAAGAAAGTTATCATTTTTATGTGCTTTTGAAGAATTTGAAGATTATGAAGACTATTAAGACAAATTCTTGAAGACAAAGCCTTAAATTTGAAGAAGTTGTAATTTTTAGAGTTTTCGAGACCAAAGTCTTGATCTTTGCAGTTATTTGCAAAAAGTCACTCGAAAATGTGTAAATCCAATTGAGTACGAAGTATTTTGTGGGTTTTTCGAGCATAAAGTTCAAAACTTTTGCAAACAGTGTAGTTTCATACTGTTGTGGTTTTCTGAAAAAAAGATTCAACCTTTAGCAAGAAACATCACTGGTGACAAACATACTCGGAAAACCATCATTCGAAAAACACCAACCGAACCACTTGGATCGGCTACACCGGACCTAGGCAGCCGATTACCATAATTCGGCACCCCTAAACCAAACACCACCACCTGGTTACCCCTTCAAAACTGATCCTCCAACCGCCTCCAAAAACGAAGATCGAGACTAAGTTTAAATAATACCATAGTTTTTAAAAAATTAGGTTTTGGATTTTAAGGTTAAAAAGGTTTTTATTATATTTTAATATAAATGCGATAGGGTTTTTGTAGGTAATTAGAGAAAAAGGTGATTATTGAAAGTTAGTGGATAATTAATTTGATGGTTAAGATATAATTAGGGTTGTTAAGTATAAGGGTTTTAACTTTTAAGGTTTTTAAATAAACTAAATGATAAAGTTCATCTTTTTACTCGATTCGTTTAAAAATTCAATCATACGACAAAAAAACTCTTTCACAAAAGCAACACTTCTTCTCGTCAAAACGATCCTCAAATATCAATTCATACGAAGTCTACACAATCAAATTCACAATGGCAACAATGGCAGAAAATGTTATTGCAGCAGGTTCTGAAAACCGCTCCCCGATGCTAAAGAAAGCATGCTTGCTAGGTGAAGACTCAGATTATGCTATATATCCAAGGAAAAGAGAATGGAGATATGTTAAACTCTTACCAAAGATTACTGTTAAAGACACAGATGGCGTTACCGACATCCGTCGTCCTCAATAAGTTACAGACCTTTCTTAACAAGAGAAGTTACGATACGATAGTGACATCAGAGCTGTCAATATCATTCTTCTTGGATTACCACTCGACATTTACACTCTTATCAACCACTTTCAGACTGCAAAAGAAATATGAGATCGAGTCCAAGAACTTATGGAAGGCATATAGATGACCAAGCAAGAACGTGAGTCAATGCTATATGATGAATTTGGTAAATTCACATATGAGCCTGGAGAATTAATCCACTCATACTATTTGAGATATGCTAAACTAATAAATGACATGAAAATGATTCCTGTTTCTATGTCAAACATGAAAATCAACACGAAGTTTGTCCTCCATTGGATGTATGTTCATGCTGCAATGATGCTCTTGAGCCATGTTATCTTGGTACATGAACTTGATGCGTTTTATGAAAGGGTCGTGGTTGATTGGTGCTGAATCGATAATGCAGTGATGGGATGAGCATGCACTGTTTTCGTCTACAGGGTTGGTTGTGTATGTTCTTGGAAGTATGGCAACGCATATTACCTTGTTGAATCATACAGGTTTTGTCTCTTGGTTCGTTGTTATAGAAGTTAGCCACGAAGGCTATTTGGAAGTTGCTACTGAAATACTCTGCATGAATATTGCTTATTCTCAATGCCTAAAAGTTAACACATATTTTATGTTCACTATTGATGAGTCGGTTTCAGGAGCTGTAATTAGAAAGATACTCTTGTTTCTTTCTTTCTTTGTAATAAGAATGGTGTGTCTTTCTTATTATTAGTTGATTGGTAAGATTGGTCATGGGATTCGTTTCTCATTCTCATGCCATTTTGTTTGTTGCATTTAGGTGCGTTCTTGTTTGCCCATGCCGTTTTTTTTTATCTCCCCTTTACCCAAAAAAAATGTAACGGGCTGGGTTGTAGGACTTCACCTACACCTTTTGTACTTAAACGCTTTTTGGTGTAATACATTTACCGGGGAAACCCTTTACCCAAAAAAACATCAACTAAGGGTAGTCAAATGTTATAACGGTAATGGTGAAGGTCATATTGCTAAGCAATGTATCACAAAGAAAAGGATGAAAGATTCTGAATGGTTTAAGGATAAGATGCTACTTGCTCAAGCACAAGAATCAGGAGTTGTATTGAATAAAGAGCAACATGATTTCTTAGCTGACAATTTGGAAGAAACTAATGACTGTGAGGATCTCCAGTTACAAGCTACAACAAATTTCAAGGCAAACCACGTTGATGCATATGATTCACACTGTGATGACGAAGCTACAACAAATGCAATCTTCATGGAAAATTTGTCTCCTGTTGGTTCTCTCAATGATGACACAGTTGAACCACGTTATGATTCTGACATGCTCTTTAAGATACCTTATTACGACACCTATTATGATTCTGATATGCTTAATTCTAATGTACAAAATAATGATATGATGTTGTCTGTAATTAAACAAATGAAATCTCAAGTAGAAAAATGTAACATGGTAAATCAAGAGTCAAAAAGTGTGAATGAATCATTAACCAGCGAGCTTGAATGATACAAAGATAGAGTCGGAGTTTTAGAATATGTAGTTAAAGATGGTCATTATGAACAGGAATCATATCTAAGTCGTGAACTATACACTGCTATTTCTGATCGTAATAGAAAAGTATCTGAATATGAAAAACAAGTCTTTTCTCAACAAACTCAATGAAGAATTTAAAGAATCATATAGCTTTTCTAAAGAAGAATTTTGAAACACTCAAACAAGAGTCGTCTGAAAAGTATGAAAAGAACATCAGTGAAATTGTGGATTTAGAAAAAGTGAAAAAGGAACTTGAAAACATCGCTTTTAAATTTGGTCAATCTGCTCAAACTATGCATATGCTAACCAAACCCTAAATTTTTTATGATGAGACACACAAAACGGCTTTGGGTTATCAAAATCCTTTGTATCTTTCTCAAGCTCGACAAAAACAACCTGCATTATATAATGGACATGTGTTGATTGATAAACATAATC